>BQNB010120856.1:0-20560 GCA_026074375.1 Tanacetum coccineum | reverse complement strand
ACAACAATAACCCTTCTACCTCCTCCACAACAACAAAGTTCAACAAATTTAGAGTTAGCTGCGCGTGTCACAACACTTGAACAGAAATTATCTAAGTTAGAGCAGAAGAACAAGAATCTCGATAACACGACTCAAAATCTTGGATCCAGGGTTTTCACTTTGGATCTTAGAGATCTACCTCATAAGATCGATGAAGTTGTCCGTAAATCTGTGAAAGAGGCTGTATACGTGGCTCTTCGAGCTCCACTTCGAGATCGCTTTAGAGAACTGCCCAAAGCTGATATGAAGGAAATTCTTCACCAACACATGTTTGAGACTGGTACCTATAAGTCACTTCCTGAACATGTGGCTCTATATGAAGCTCTTGAGGCGTCTATAGAACGGGCGAACAGGGATGAATTCTTGGCTGAAAAGGACAAATCTCGCAAGAGACGGCATGATGATCAAGACCCTCCTTATCCTACACCAGATTCAGATCTAAGTAAAAAGAAAAGATATGACTCTAGTGCGCCAGGCTCATCACAGCCTCCAGCTCCTTAATCATCTACCTAGAAGATGACTGACACTAGAGAAACTCCTTTAAGATCCTCCAAGCAACAGTCTGGTCCTTATGCTGAGCAACCAATCAAAGACATACCAATGCCAGATACTGCCAATATATCTGATTTAAAGGACACTAATTCTGCCCATCTTCCAAAGATCAAGCAGAGGCCAGAATAGTTGAAGCCTATTCCAAAGGAAGACAGACTTGAAACTCTAGAACCTAAGTGGTCCATTCCTCCAAATAACTTGCCTGAACCAGAGAACAACTGGGCAAATGCACTCGCCAATTCCTATAAAGATCTAGAAGAAAACAAGTTACTTCGAAAAACTGGTGATATAGGATCATTCATCACATGGTTTTGCAAAAGGTTTGGGAAGAAGAAGCTCAGTAAGTCTGATTTGGAAGGCCCAGCTTACAAGGTAGCCAAATCCATTCATGAAAACAGCATCTCCTTGCAATTCCAGATGGAAAAGTGTCACCGTATGCTTACGGATCAAGTTGATTTGGTTAATCTTAAAGGTCATCGGTTGGTGCATGATGTGAGCAAACCGTTACCCCTAGGAGGACCACCAGGTCATGTAACTATTTAGTCACATTTCTTCTTCAATAAGGATCTGAAGTATCTCGTGTCAAGTGACAAAAGGCAGAAGATCAGTTTTATCCATATCCAAGCTGAAAGCAGCTCAATATCTAGACTTTGGACTTGAAGAACTAGTTCCGTCCCTCTGGATTGAGAGTGAACATGAGTATGATATTAGTACTTCTTATGGTATTTCTTACTGGTGGTTTAAGAGCGAGGAATTATACATCACAAGACACGGTGCTCTTTCTGATCGCATCACAGTCAGATCACAACTATGGATTCTTAGTGTAGTCAGTCTCAAGACTTATGAAAGATGCGGGTATGCCTTCTTAAAAGAGATTATTCTTCGCAGAGCTGACTACAAGGAATATAAGATCTCGGAGGCTGACTTCAAAAATCTGCACATTTTAAAGATCTGTACCTGCTTCATCTTCAAGGTCAGCTCTATCATTTATATGGTCACAAAAAAGTTCATCTCTTCAACGCAGTCAACCTGTAGATTAGGAAAATCATCATCAAAAAATGTGTGGAAGATCTATAGCTTAAGATTGAAAGTTATCAAACGAAACTCAATCTCACTCAACCAGATTGGGATGCATCTGACTTTCTGTTCAAAGAAGAATACATCATAGTCAGCAAGCCAAGAGCAGTAATCTACAGAGACAAGAATGATCAGAAGAAGATGATGCGAGAGACAGAGGTGCACAAGTTCAGTGATGGCACCTTGAATAGGATTCTGGAAAAGCTAGATCACATGGTTAAAGACTTCAAGCTGTATGAATACAATAAAGGCATGGAAATACGAATTTGGTCTAAGGATGATAGAAGGAGGAGTAAGGATTTTATGGAGGTGATCAATAGGAGACTCAAGATTCGGAGAATATTCAGGAGTCTCGAAAGCTTTGTTGGTGGAAGACTAAGAGATGTTGACTACAGACTTATTCAGAGAAAAATGATTTCATCCTTCCGATGCTCAGGTCAATATCATCTTAGTGTGTATAATATATCTTGTACATTATTATAAGTAAGTAGTGTATCGTTAAGTGTTAAGTGTCATTGTATAAATTTTTCATGAGTTTTCCGTTAAACTCAAAATCTTTCAAAATTATTATACCTGACCCCGCACTCGACAACGTACCCTAATAGCTTCAAGAGGGGAGCCTTATATTTCCCCATTTTGACTTGTGACTACAAAACGCATTCTTTTTTCTCCCAGTTTTCCAACATATTCAAATCCATTGGTATCCAAAATATCAAAGGGTTTGAAATTTTTGATAAGGGGAGGAAATGTTATTTAAATATAAAAAATGTGATTTTGTGGACTCATGTGTATACTCCCCCTCCTTGTGCTAAACATTTTTGTTTAATCGATGCACATGTTGAGAGGGAGCGCTTCTGAAAATTCAAAAACAATTAAGGTACTAAATGATTTGATATTTATATCACAAGTACTTGATTGAGTTTTTCAATTGGTTTTATGGCAATGTGAACTGTACCAAAAAGATCGACCATGTATTTATTTTTATCGGAGTTATAAGGTTGGTAAGGTTAGGTATTAGTTCCCATGATCCAGCCAGAACCGGAGGGATCTACCTAGGGACAATCCACTCGTTAGTGTAGAAGTCCTTAGGTATGACATAAAAAAGGAGTAAAAGTGAGAATAAGGGAAGAGTGCCGACTGAGATGGAGCTAGTACTGGAATAAACCCAACAAGGTACTAGTCATGAAGTCTTGGTAAGCACTGAAGGGGTTGAAGAATGAAAAGGAAATGTAAGGATAAAGGGTGTAAAGAAAGAAGCCCTTCATACACTTAGGCAGAAACCGGGTCAATACATCTACTGTCAGAATCACAATGATGATTGCTGGCATTAAAGAAAGCCGTCATGGACCCAGTGATGCAATGCACAACCCTCCCTAGCCACCCAGAATCTCTCAAAAGATTTTTGTTTCATTTCTCACGGAGACTAAACACGTTATCTATTGACTTTCTCACTCTGAGTTAGTTGATATTGAAAAGGTGGCAGTCCGCTCCAGCCTCCGATCACTAAAACCAAAACCCACAATTGAGTCTAGAGCCAAGAGATCATCAATTAATCTCATTAGGACACTATTCCATTTTACTTGTTCTTCACACAATATGAAAACAAGGATTATCATAAGAGTCCTACGCATTATCCTTATGGTATTGCCAGAACATCCGAGTGATACCTAAATATCACGGTAAAGATGGAATCCCCTGCTAGAGAGACGCCAACAACAAACAAGTTCCTTGGTACGTGTGACTTGTTGAGATCCTAAATGTATCAAATTTGAGTGCACTGAAAGAACGATGGTGCGATTCTACAAGAATCAAACTTGTTCCAGTATACGAATTGACGGTTAATGAACTTTGACAAAAGCTTAAAACTCTCGACGTGTTACAAAAATCCTTTTACTAAGTAACACGTCGACTGATTTTCAAATCAAAATTTCTCTTTATTGCTAACTATTTTATTATAGGTTTATATAAAGATGGAGATGGTGTCATCCTGTTCTGGCAGAGACAAGTTCATCACCACATGCTCATACTTGACCAACACATTCAAAGAAATCATGAAAGCTCAAGCCCATGTTTCTAAGCTTTCACAACTCTGATATCACACGTCCTTCTTGAAGTGGCCAGGTATTAAAGTTAAAGAACTTCAAGAACAAATTATTAAAGTGTTCAAAATCAAGAAAGGTATGAGCATGTCGGTCCGCAAGACACAAGACCACAAGACGGCGAAAGGTCACAAGATGATGATCAAAGACTATATTTGGCTAATGATCTCAAGAAAGCTCAAGATCACATATCAAGTACAAACACAAGCCACAAGTCAAAGACCACTACATCAAAGTACAAGATATCACGTGAAGAATCAAAGACTATGAGCTGAACACAAGATCAATCAGAAGATTGCTGAGCTTAAGTTAGTATTTTCTGGGGTGACCTCCCTTAGGGGGATATTGTTAGATATTAGAAAATGACTCGGTCACCCCGTGTATTTTACCGTTTATTATAGCTCGTAGTTAATAGTTAATCGTATGACATTCGGTATTGGGCCGGGTAATTAAACCCAATGTGTAAGCCCATGCCAAGGCCTTTGGCCAGTTTTGTAAGACACTATATAATAGTTTAGTTAAATTGTTTATATTGTACATATTGTGAATTCACATAAAGTCGAATCTAAGTTTTTATAAACAAACATAAAATCAATTTAAAAAGCGGTAAACTATTCAACCCTCCTTCTAGTTTTCCACAATTGGTATCAGGAGCCACGTCAAACAAGATTTTTAAAATAAATTGTATTTTAAAACTTGAATCGATCTATGGAATCGAAAAAATATTTAGAAGGACAATCTATCCAAAGACCACCACTATTTGAAAGTGGTGGATTTATTTATTAGAAAAATAGATTCGAAACTTATGTGAAATCAAAAGATCTAGATCTTTGGCATGTTATTACCTATGGTGATTTTCCTCGTATTCAAAATAAACCCGAAACTAAAAAGGATGAAATTGTACCATTTGATAAAAAAACGATGATCTTAAAAAGAAACTTGCTAAAATAATGAAGCTAAAATGGTGATTTATAATGCGTTACAACGTAAAGAATATGAAAGAATTTTTATGTGTAAAACCGCAAAAGAAATCTGGGATACTTTATTAATCACTCACCAAGGTAATAGTCAAGTCAAAGATAATAAAATAGATCTCATTGTTCAACAATATGAACAATTTACGATTCCGGAAGAGGAATCGATAGATAAAGCTTTTGCTAGATTTAATACTATTATTACTAGTATAAAAGCACTTGATGAAAGTTTTTCTAGCAAAAATTATGTTAGGAAATTTCTTAGGGCACTTCATCCTAAATGGCATGCAAAAGTTACGACTATTGAAGAATCAAAGAATTTAACATCTCTATCACTTGATGAACTTATTGGAAACTTGAATGTTTATGAAGTGATAATTAAGAAAGATTCCGAAATGGTCAAAGGCAAAAGAGAACAAAATAAATCTTTTGCTTTGAAGGCCAAAAAGGAATCAAGTGATGAAGATAGCTCGAATTCCGATAGTGAAGACGAAGAATACGCTATGGCCGTAAAAGAATTCAAATAATTTTTCAAAAGACGAAGAAGATTTGCAAGACAACCACGAGACGAAAGAAAGTCATTTCAAAGAAGCAAAAGTGACAAATATGGTAAAAGTGAAAGAAAATGCTTTAGATGTGGAGATCCAAATCATTTCATCGAAGAATGTCCAAAGTCATCAAGAAGCAATAATAAAAAAGCTTTCATTGGAGGAGCATGGAGTGATAGTGGCGAAGATGTGCAAGAAAAGGCTAAAGACGAAACTTGTCTTGTAGCTCAAGCATCAAATGAAATATGCTTAGGAATAAACTTAGAGCTCGACGAATGGATTAAAGATAGTGGATGCTCGAAGCATATGACGGGTAACCGAAAATTGTTTTCTACATACAAAGTGTATAACGGAGGGAACGTCATTTTCAGAAGCAATTTACGAGGCAACATCATAGGCAAATGTACGATTTCTCATGACTCCCTAATTATTAAAGCATTTTCTCATGACGAAAATAGTGTCGTATCTAGAAACAAAGCTAGGCTAGTTGCCCAAGGTTATAATCAACAAGAAGGAATTGATTATGACGAAACTTATGCACCCGTAGCTAGATTAGAATCCATAAGAATATTGTTAGCTTATGCATGTGCACTAGACTTCAAATTATTTCAAATGGATGTAAAGAGTGCATTCCTTAACGGTTTTATCAATGAGGAGGTTTACGTGGCACAACCTCCAGGATTCATTGACTTCGCAAAACCTAATCATGTCTATAGACTTAAGAAAGCTCTTTACGGACTCAAACAAGCTCTCAAAGCTTGGTATGATAGATTGGCAGATTTTTTTATTAAACATGATTACACCATGGGAATGGTAGATAACACACTCTTTACTAAAAAGAAGGACCCTAATCTCATCATTGTCCAAATATATGTCGATGATATTATATTCGGATCAACTTGTCAAGAGATGTGTGATGATTTTGCCAAAATCATGCATGATGAGTTCGAAATGAGTATGATGGGGGAACTAAATTTTTTCTTAGGACTACAAATAAAACAATTAGAAGATGGTATATTCTTTAATCAATCAAAATATATAAAAGATATGCTTAAGAAATTTGGATTAGAGGACTCTAAGCCAATGAAAACTCCTATATCCACGGAAACAAAACTCACGAAAGACGTAGAAGGTAAGTCCGTAGATAACACCAAATATAGAGGTATGATAGGAAGTTTATTATACTTAACGACAAGTAGGCCTGATATCATGTTTAGTGTTTGCCTTTGTGCACGCTTCCAAGAGGACCTTAAAATCTCTCACCTTGAAGCCGTTAAACATATCTTCCGATACGTGAACGGCACTATGCACTTAGGATTATGGCATCCTAAGGGGCCCGACATAGAAACCATAGTATATGCAGACTCTAATCATGTGAGAGATTATGTGAACCGAAAAAGCACTAGTGGTATTTGCATGTTTATAGGATGTTGTTTAACATCTTGGTTCTCAAAGAAGCAAACCGCTCTTGCTATTTCCACTACCGAAGCCGAATATGTAAGCGCCAAAAAGGCATGTCAACAAACACTATGGATGAAATAAGCTCTCGTAGACTATGGCATTAGGTTAGATGACATTCCTTTAATGTGTGATAACAAAGGGGCTATAGACTTAAGTAAAAATCCCGTACAACACTCTCGTACAAAACACATTGAGATTCGTCACCATTTCCTTCATGACAATGTTAAAAAAGGAAATATTTCCATAGAAAAGGTGTCATCGGAAGATAACATTGCTGATATTCTAACTAAACCCCTTAAACGTGAGCCCTTCAATTACTTGCGTCTGGGTCTAGGAATGATGGAACAAATTGATTAAATGCTTAATAAGTAGTCTCATTACCATAAATGACTGATAAGGAACTTAAAAGTAAATAAGAACAATGAACTGAAATCAAAACCGAGATGCCAAAATCAAAAAAATTAAGATTTTTTTTTGTCAGATGGGCGGCCCCCTTAATTCTTAACGGGTGGTCCCTTTAAAATTATAGGGGCCGGCCATACAATTAAGGGGACTAGCCATCTGACAGTAAGAATTTTTTTCTCTTTCCGAGTCTAAGATTCTATTTGCACAAAATCAAAAATTGAGAACTCTTCAAAAGAAAAATCTACATACAAGATTACGTAACCTTGGTTTAACCAAAATTTAAGATTTTCTACTTATGTATATAAAAGTCCCAATTCACTTTAACAAAATCCTTCTCACGACTAGGAGTACATGAAAAATCCATTTTCATACATTGTTGATATATGCTAAAAACATTTTTTAAATCATGCATAATGATCTCACATTTGATGCCAAAATATATAATCCAGTATATACTTTAACAATTTTGTTTGAGCAACATTAAGGAGCACTTGGATTATTTCTTAGGTTTTCCCTTTTTAGAGTCGAAATAATCGTTACTCCACATTTGTTACATATAGGCACACACTAGGCTTATAAATGCAAACATGAGTCTCTTTTAAATGCGTTTACAACACATAGGGTTTGTCTAAGAAATCTTAAAAGCATTACAACTATTTAGAGTATTAAGACTATTTGTATAATATGATTTCTATTGAAGACTTTATTTTACCTTTTTACATGCTTGTCTACATGTTATTCTTGCTAAAATACCCTTAGACTTGATCATGCTTAAAACAAAATTACAACTTTGCTTGCCTATCTTCTTGCTTGCTAAATGTTGTAGTCTTAGTTGCCATAAAAACTAGGACTTGCTACAAAATGGCCACAAAACAAACCACCTTTTTATGATTTCCTGAAACAAAACAAAAATCTAGACTTTCCAGGTGGCGACCCCCTTAAATCAAACGGGCGGTCCCCTTAAAATTAAAGGGACCGGCCATACAATTAAGGGGACCGGCCACCTGAGACATGATTTTTTTCTGTTTCTTTCTGCTCTTTGACCCTCTTTCACCTAGACTTAGCTATAATTTCCTTGAACTCACCAACATCCCTTGGATTGACTTTCCAACAATGTCCATCTTTCCTTAATTACACCATTCTCCTAGTATAAATCAACCCTCATCCTCAACACATTTTCCACACTCATCTTGTCTTCTCCAATGTCTTCCCCTCACAAACCTTCACCCAAACCTTCAAAGGTTGCCAAAATATCCGTAAGACCCATTTGGAGAAAGAAGTTGAACTCTTGTCACACATCAAATGTGGATGAAGTTAACTTACCCACTAAAATTTTCAAACCACAATCTCCTTTCAATCAAAATCAATCACCTAAAGAGAACTCTCCTACCACTCAAACAAACCATGATTCTCTACCATCTCACTCACTTCCACTTGGTGATTCTTGCAACATTAATGTTGGACACACTCCCTCTCCACCACAAAGTGTCAATCAATCTCAAACCCCATTTCCTCACTTACTTATCAATCCACATGTTGCTAGTGTGCTTCATGCTCAAACTCCACCCTCACCTCAAGGTGACAACCACACTCAACCTCCACTTCCTCCATCTCCAAGTAGAGAAATGCTCATGAATGACATTAATCAACTTCAAGACCTATCAAACCTCCTAGCCATGCATCTCTCACAACGTAACACTTCCTCATCACCTTACTCTCTAAATTTACCTCACACCCTCAACTTGGATCAAGTTGAACAACATGTTGGTTATTGTCCTTGTTGCATATACACCCAAAAACAATTCCTAACCTTGAGTGAAGATATTAATTGGATTAAATTTGTTCTCACTCGCCCACAACCACCACCTCAAATCCAACGTGACTATCCTCCAACAACCACCTCCGCTCCAAACTCTCCACCAACAACCAACCAAGCATAATACATGCCGACTTTTCTAGCTTTCAAAATAAATGACCAACCCTCTCCTTTTGCAAGCAAGTCCTATGGAATTCTAGGAATATTAGGACCTATGTAGTTTACTTCTATGCATGTTGTATTAATATGCTTCAAGCATATTATCTCTATTTCATGTATGCATGATTGTGTTTTTATACATAATTCTTTATGTTAAATGAATGATCTTTGGTATTATGTTATCAAGTATGTTTTTGCTTGCACTTAAATTTGATGTATGCATGAATGTGTTTTATACACAATTTTTATGAATGCTCCTTAGTCTCATATTTTTTTATGCACTTGTTTTCTTTTTGGTTGGTTGCATTTTTTATATCCATAAAAGTTAAGCCTGGCTGATATATATTTGTGATTGTTAGTTTACACAAATAACTTGACACTTGTTAAGCATTATCAACATATTTAAATATTTTTTCCTAGTTGCTACATATTAGAAACGGTTGTCTTGTTCTTCTAACTTATTTTTGTAGCAAAGTTACCATAGCTCGATTTCTTTGTTCCCTCGAACGAGGGGGAGTACACATCAAGGGGGAGCGTTCATCCCGTCGACTTTTCACATATTTATCGACGTAGCCTTTTTGATTCTACAAAAAAAGGGAAAATGGAAATAAAACTCACTAAATACTTGTTTAAAAGCAATTTTACATTTAATAAGTTTAGATTTTGTAATCTTCAAAAATGGAGAGATTGTTGATAGAAATAATGCCTAAAAACCTCATTAATATATTTTGATCTCTCTGCGTTTTGATAATCACAAAATGTAAAAACGATTAATGAAAAATTGTTTGTAAACAAATTATTAGTAGTAAATTTTCATTTTGAAAATTTAATCACTTAAAGGTATAAATAAATAAATGCTTAATGCATTTTATGATCAAATGAATTTTTATTCAACCTCAAATTTTTTATAAAAATGTCACAGACATTTTTATAACTTTTACAAAACATTTTTGAATTTGAAAGAAATGTTTTATTCAAAATAAATATTTTGAATTCAAATTTTATACCCAAAAACGGCTAGAAATGTTCCAGAAAACACCTCCCCCAGAAAAAATAAAAAAGGGAGTGTCTGAGCTGGGCGGCCCCCTTAATTATAAAGGACGCCCCCTTAATTATTAAGGGGACCGACCCCCTATTTAAGGGGACCACCCAGATAAAAAGCCAGCTCAGCCGGCCTATAAATATTAGACTATTCCCTATTGTTTTTCTCACCTTTTACACACACTTTCTGTTCTAAATCAGTTAATACTTTCCTTTCTTTCCTTTGATCATTTAATCATAAAGCCTTGTTTCTAAGTGATCCAAGCTTTGATCCTCAAGTGCAAGAGAAGAATACTTCCTATCAAGTGAAGAAGTATTATAGCTTAGTGTGTGTCCTTGCAACCTTATTGCAATTGTATCATATCTTGTAAATCATTTGTGTATATTATGAAGGTGTGTATCGTAGTTGTGTATACTAAGTAGATTTTGTTGATCATTGTAAGTATAGATAGATCGGGTTGATCTTAGTAGGTAGTGTTTGATTGGTGTGATCAAGGTAGTGTTTAGTTAAAGTGAAGTTGTGAAGAAAAGTATAGAAAGGTTGTGAAGGGTAGAGAAGTTGTGAAGTGAAGAATAGTCATGTAGTAAAGAAGAAGTCATGTGGTGAAGCCAAGTAGTGAATTGTCATGAAGTGGTGTGATTAGTCGTGATAGATTGGTTCTAGCTAGGATTAGAACTTAACATTTTGCTTAGTGTCGAAAATTGGTGTAAGCTAAGTTGTGTACGGTTTTCTCCGCCTAAAGGGAGCTTATTGATGTAGTGAAGAAAACTCTCGAGTTTGGTGCTCGGGGAGTGGAGTAGGGCGAAGAGGTGCTTCGTTACCGAACCACTATAAATCCTCGTGTTGTGGTTTGATCTTTCCATCTCTTATCTCTTATCTTGCATATTTATTTTACATCTTATCATTACTTGCTTGATTAGTTAAATTGTTCATATTGTGAATTCACATAAAATCGAATCTAAGTTTTTATAAACAAACATAAAATCAATTTAAAAAGCGGTAAACTATTCAACCCCCTTCTAGTTTTCCACATTATCACTGATTGACTTAGCGGGTTCAGAGCGAGATGTTGCCACTGATCAAAGAACACTAACGTTACTCGAGGGTGCCAACATAAATAGATCGATCACCACTTGCTCTTAGCAGTTGCATTTACGCCCTTGTTGAGGGAAAGAAACATATGCCTTACAAAAACTCAAAACTTACACAACTGCTTAAAGACTCTCTTGGTGGCACTTGTAACACAATCATGATTTCAAATATCAGCCCAAGTAGCCTCTCATGTTCTAAAATGTAAAATACACTTCATTATGCTGATAGAGCTAAGGAAATTCGTACTAAGGTTTGTTCCCCAACCCCTTGGTTTCATCCTTTAATATCCAAATTATCTACTAGTCAAATACTCAGTTTTTGAAGTTATTAAGTGGTCAGTTAATCTAGGATTAAACTTTACCCAGTTTGACGAATTGGCGAATATACTTTCTGGGTCTTTTCTTATGTAATCAAATTAGTCAAACATCACAATCTACTTTTGAATAAATTGAAAGAGGCGAGTATACCTGAGATGGGATAAAATGAGTTTGAAGACCTGATGTAAGCATCTCATCTCCATTTTAGCGATCACCAGTCAGGCTTAAGTACTCTCCTGTATAAATACAATCATCGCGAATTATTTCAGGTTGATAAATATTGGAAATCAAAATAGGAAAAAACATTAGTGTCTTTTGCACTCATACTATTTGCACCTAATATTAAATCTTAAAAATTCACATCTAATAACACAAGGTTAATTCACATCTAATAAAGAAAATCCTTCATGTAGCCTGCCGCCTTTGAAGAGTCTAAAGACCCCTGAAATTACAAAAATACACGTTAACAAAACATTCTATTATTCCAATTAAGAATGCTACATTGCTACTCCCAAATTATGAAAGGAACTAACATACTTGTTCTTGCACAATGGTCTGAAGAGTGAGGGGTTCAACTTGAGCCATGCCTTTGCCATCACCACATATGTGTATATAAGCTCCATCCGAAAGTAATTTCCAGATATCCGAAGCCTGTAAACGACATAATAATTCATATAAATAAATGAGCGCGCAGTGAGTTTGAGTTTAAAATCTGTACTTTGCATTTGCAGCTTTGTTTCTATTTGTGTTTGTGCATTCATAGTAACTCCTGCATACATTAAACCAATAGAAACAAAGATTTTACCATTTAATATAATGAAGCGAAAATGTAGTAAAACTTTCTTTACCTTGGATTGGGATTTCCCTTGACTACTATATGCACATATTTTATCCATCTATAACCATCGTCGAGTATATTAATATCACTTGTGGTTTGATCTATGACATTCGGTTCTCTAACTGTCACCACAAAATATTTGAAAAACTTTAAAACGTACGTTTATCAGTCTTATTATTCGATTAAAAGCTTGATAATCTTTTCTTGTAGGAGGAATATATTACCTTCACATGGGTGCTTGGGAAGGCGGATGTTCTTAAAGTTTCTTGGGTCTCGTCTATCATTTTTCGCCTCGGGATACTAAGTATGAAAGCTGCTTGATTAGGTGTAGCAACCATAACTGTTATATTGTAACCACTTTCCTATCGACGGTGCATTCCTTCACTTGGATAAAGAAAATCAAGCTCTACAACCTAACAGTCATGGTGCAATATCTTTTGTCAGCATCACAAATATTCGTAATCTAGCGTCTACAATGACTTGAGTCAACCATTAGAATGTATTTATCATACTAATTATACCTGGTGAGAGAATCATGCGTTTCTCGACATAACGACACCCTAACAACTACCGGCAGTAGTCATTGAAGTGACGTAAAATCTTTATTTCCATCAGAAACAATATTAAACATCACCACCAAAAATTAGCTACAAAATAAAGAAGGGACCTGTAGAAACGACACTACTAATTTCAATAATTTACTAACAAAAAAAACCCAAAGCTTATAAAAACCCCTAAAATTTAATGACACCATTTGCTACTCAAAATTGAAGTCGAAAATGCTACTCGTACAATAGTAGAGCAAGGTATTTAAAGATTATTCTAGAACCCTCAATGAAAAGTGGGCTAAGCCTATCAAAAAAATATTAAAAAGCCCAATGGCTTGTACATAAAATAATTATCTAACACTCCCTTGCAATTTGAGCGAGAGATGATCGGACACTTAAACTGATACAGAATTCTTCAAAAAGTGTAGATGACAACCCTTTAGTAAAGATTTCAGCATATTGGTAATGCGATGGCAGATGAAAAACATGAACTTAACCTCGAGCAACCATATCATGAACAAAATGTATGTCTATCTTAATGTGTTTGGTCCCCTGATGTTGAACATGATTGACAGTCATATAAATAGCACTGACGTTGTCACAATAAACAAGAGTAGCAGATAATAGTGGCATGTGAAGTTCACGAAGAAGATTACGAAGCCATGCTATTTCAGCCATTACATTAGCAACACCTCGATACTCAACCTCGACACTTGATCTAGAGAGAGTGTGTTGCCGCTTGCATGACCATGAGAGTAGATTATCCCCAAAGAAGACACAATAACCTGAAGTAGAATGCCTAGTCGTAGGGCAACCCGCCTAATCTGAATCAGAATAAGCCACAAGAGAGCTAGTGGATGATGCATATAGTTAAAGCCCAAAGTCTAACGTGCCACGAACATATCATAGAATACGCTTAAGAGCCAAAAAATGAGGCTCTCAGGGATCATGCATATAGAGACAAACCTGTTGTACTGCATAAGAAATATCAGGATGGGTAAATGTCAGTACTATAAACCACCTACAAGACTGCGATATAATATAGGACCAGATACAGGAAGAGAGAAAGCTGAAAAAGAAAAAGAAAAAGAAGAAAGACTTGCAAGAGAGAAAGCTGAAAAAGAAAAAGAAGCCAATATTGCTTTGATTAAAGAATGGGATGATATTCAAGCAAAGATTGATGTTGATTATCAATTGGCTGAAAGATTTCAAGCACAAGAACAAGAAGAGTTGTCAGTTGTAGAAAAGGCTACATTATTTCAACAACTCTTAGAGAAAAGAAGAAAGCATTTTGCAGCTAAAAGAGCAGAAGAGAAAAGAAACAAACCACCAACACAAGCTCAACAGACAAAGATAATGTGTACTTACCTAAAGAACATAGAAGGTTACAAGCTCAAAGATTTGAAGTCAAAAGGGTTTGATTCTATTCAAGAGATGTTTGACGGAGCATTCAAAAGGGTAAATACATTTGAAGACTTTAGAACAGAGTTGGTGGAAGGAAAAGAAAAGAGAGCAAGAGAAGAGGTGATATAAGAGAGTTCAAAGAAGCAAAAGGTGGATGATGACAAAGAAATAGCAGAGCTTAAACAGTGTATGGAAATCATTCCAGATGAAGAAGAGGTAACAATTAATGCTATTCCTTTGGTTGTTAAGTCTTCAAGGATTGTTGACTGGAAGATCCACAAAGAAGGAAAGAAAAGCTATTATCAAATAATAAGTGTTGATCCCAATCCATAATCGATTCCTTAGCTTATCTAAGGTTAAATTACCTTGGATAAATCCAAAATAACTTATTGTTGAAACTTTGTATGTATACTAAAGTGTATGCGGAATCTACACCTTAATATCTAGAAGTATAATAAATAGAACATTAATTGTGAATGAACAAAGATATAACCAAACACTCTAATATTATTAGATCAATAATACGAGTACTCTTCACTAGTACTAGGGTTTACAACCTTGAAGCTTTTCTAAATCGACTTGACAACTATGAAAACTTGTATCTCAATTAATGCCCTAGAGCCTCCTTTTATAGACTAAGGAGTCCTAGTCGGCTTACAGCATATACAAAAGATAAACATAAACTTATAGAATATTCTGATACAATCTATTCTATAATTATCTTCTAATCTTCATCTCCAAGTAATCCTTATCTCTTTACTCGTCTTTATCTTCTGACAGTAGCAATTCTTCTAACAGTTGTAATCCAGCAGCATAAACTTTTTGTACCAGCAACACTAATAAACATAAGCAGTAGTAACATTAGTACTAGCAGTACTAATATATACTAACAGTAGTAACTGTGTACTAGCAGTCTTAACTTTACTACTAGCAGCACTAACTACTTAGCATATATTTCAATCTTCAACTCTGAGCAGTCTTAACTTCAACAAGCAGCAGTAACTTAATACTAACAGTACTAACTTATACTAACAGTAGTAACTAGCAGTAGTAACTTTATACTACCAGTACTAACTTCTTAGCATAATTTTCATTAGTATCACCAACAGTACTAAGTTATGCTTGACAGCACTAATGTATACCTGAGCAGCAGTAACTTTAAGAATCATCTTGAAGTCTTTAAGTCCCAACAATCCTCCCCTAAACTTGTTGTTCATCATATAAATCTTCAAGTTTCTTTGTTAAAAGCCCTCATCACTATCAGGAAGATGCATTCAAACCTTTTATTGACCTTTTTGCTGCTTTACCATTAGCTTAAGTAATTGATAGCACATCTCATTCCAATAGTCAGCTTGAAGTTTATTGTTTAGCATATTTGTGATTGTTATTGGTGTGAGGGGATATCTCTTTTCAACTAACATAAAGATGTGCACATTTCCAAACATTACAAAGTGCACTCCACATGAATCATACAACTTCCAAATAGTCACTTTGTATCCTTGTAGATTTCTCCATACATCACTTTTTATGTCTGGTTCAAACATGACTTTTAAATCACCCCACAACACTCTTTCATATTCAGTCATCAGCGCCTAATCACCATGCTTTGTTTTGACCAACTTCCAAAGAGTCTGCAAGTCTTCTCTATCAATACCCTGAAGCATCCTAATCATAGAAGAATATCTCTTGGAACTTCCATCAACTCTTATCAATTGATCGTCCAATTATTCCTTCTTTAATGAGCTTGTATTCAACAATCATTGAGGTTTTGGTATCAAGGTGTTTATAGCATCAATTGCTATATCATCATCTTTGACTATCACCATATGCATTTTCAGCTCAGCTTCATTATCAACTTCAACTTCTTCATTGTTATCAGTCTTTTGCTTCTTAGACTTATCAGATTCTAGTTTATCCCCTGCTCTCTTAGCGCTACTATCTTGTGCAATTTTTGCCTTTTTAGAACTGCTTTCATCCTTATTTCCACTTTTTCTGAGCTTTTTTCTGAATACCATACCACAAAAAATTTAGCTGCTCTTCATTTCCTTGTCAAACAGCCTTGGGATTTCATCATAGCTTCTTCCCTTTAGCTGATTGTGTTTATATCCACCCATATTATAACACCCCCATTTTTAACATATAGCAGCGGAAGCTAATCTGGAGTATTATTTCATAGTACAACAGTCATAATCATAGAAAACGAATCGTAAAGAGACGTTTTTGGAAAATTTAGTTATCATTCATTATTTCATCAGAGTTTTTACAAACAGAGGTCCCAAAATCTTCTTGAAAACAAAAAGTTTGAATGATAACAGCTTAGCTCATCTTTCAGTTCCGTGTCACTCGTGCTGCATAAGATGCTCAGTTACCGAGATAAACATACTAAAAAGTCAACACAAAGGTTGAGTAAAATTCATAGGTTTATGTTAAACAATTTGAATAAAAGTTTAATAGTGGGTTACGTTGTTATACACCCATAAGTATAATAATTGCAATGAGTACAATTATTATAGAAAACAGTATTATTGCCCTAAGCTCATGACACCGAGACCTTGAAATAATCAATAATCACAAGAAATTGCCCGAACGGGTACCTTTGTCAAACACCCGCATAGTGATTCAAATGAAGTGTGTTTGGTTACCAGAAAGTATAGGTACACCAACGAGGAAGTTCAGTCCTAAATAGATCTATTCACAGCATTCGCGCTTACTCCGAAAAGTAATTAAACAGTTCATGATATGGGTCCTTAATGCAAAAGTAAGGACTTTAGGAATAATATATCAGTGTAAAGCTACCAGTTTTGGAAAAACACTCGTATTCATGGTTTATAGCATGTATCCCCCTCCCGGGTTTATGAAAACATTAGAAGATTTAAAATGCGAGGCTATGAACTCACCTTAACAGGGGAAATCTGATTGATGGCAAAAGTATATCAAGTGATAGTAACGGCTTCGTCACGTAACCTGGGCTATCATAATCCAAAGGCCATGTAGTATCACTGTTATTAATTTAACGTATTACTTTGATTTATTAATTTATGGAAATATTATATCACTGTTCAGGCTATCATAATCCAGAGGCCATGTAGTATCGTTTGAGGAGTCAGGGCACTTTAAATCGTAAACCCAGCAAACTCGTCAAAACAAATACTCAAATGGAACCCCTCACATGAAATTCCCTAGTAACGTGATACGATAAGATTTTATGTTTCTTCAAAAGTTAGTCGATGATAAGTTACTTTAATTATATAACGTAATTGTTTTATAATGCGTTGATCGTTGATTAATAACGATAATTGTGTCGGGTTTTAATAAAATCGAGTTTTATAATATTAATATATATTTTTATAATTTATATAAAAATATTATATTTTATATTTTTAAGTTTGCAAAAATGGCAATATATACCCTTGATTTATAAACTTTTACAAGTTTAGTCCTTTATATATAAAGTATATATATGTTAAACCTTTAACTTTAGAACTTGGCAAAATAGGTCCTTATAGTTATAACTTTGGAATAATGACATTTTCAGCCCCTCTAGTTATAAATTTTAGAAAGTTACGATATATACCCCTATGCATGAAAACATTTGCAAATTAAGTCCAAAAAGTCATGCAAGCTTATTTTAGGGTTCCAAATGATATTTGCAGGTTATAACTTATTAGAATAAGCTAAAATAAGATTTTCTAACGTAACAAAAGTTTAGAAAAAGGATTTGTTAGCTAGAAAATCAAAAACGGGTCGTTTTTAGGGTTTTAATGAAAAAACGCATAGGTTTGAGGATTAAAGGCTTTAACAAGATTTAATATGATCTTAAGAGTATTATGAACATTTTAATATAGATTATAAGCTTATTGAATAAGATTTTGAGCTTACTTGAGCTAAAATGGGTCGAAATGGGGTTTTCGGGTTTGTACGCCTAGTAATGACTTCAAGGGTTCCTTTCTCTTGATTCTTGGCTTCTATTCTAAGCTTAGGGACTTCACTTGATCCTCCTTGGTCTGATTTAAGACTCCATTTGTGTGTATGATGAAATTTGAGGTGTGTTTGAAATGGTGGGGGAGTTCGGCTATTTATAGGGGTGAAAACACCTTGGTGCCCAAGTTTGGGGTTTGATTAGTGTCCTAGCTAGCTGAGGTGATTAAGGGATGCTAGTATGATGAGTAAGGTAAGCTAGAAACTAGCTATGAAGAGGTGGAAGGGGTGTGTGGAGGTTCGGCTGCCAAGGGGGTGTTTGGAGTGCAAGTAGCTTACAAGGAGGTGATAGAGGTGCTTGTAAGGTGCTTAGGGAGATAGTAGGTTAGTCATAGAGGTGCTTGAGGTGTTAGGGTGCTAGCTTAGGTTTAAAATGGGTCAAAAATGAAAGAAAATGGGTGACGGGTTGGTTTTGGTTCGGCTTAGGATTTAGGGTTTTAAAACTTGGATTAGGGTTAGGATTAGGGATAGATTAGGGTTTAGGATTAAGCTTTAGTGTTAGTATTAGGTTTTAGGATTAAGATTTAATGTTAGGATTAGGTTTAGGTTTAGTTTTTAGGTTTTAAAATGAAATTAGGGTTTTAGGGTTTCATTTAGGGTTTAGGGTTTTAAATTAAGGTTTTAGAATGACTTAGGGTTTAGGTCTATGGTTTAGATGTTGTGCATTGAGTATTGTACCTTGTGCTAAAGTAGTGGTAAGAAATTATAATGAAAACGGTGAAAAATGAGCTTATTTGAATTCATGCTTCATGATTTTGTACATTATGCATTAAGGACTTGTACATTAATTTAGAGGGAAAATATATTTCAACTGTTATGCATTGTACACTTGTACACATGCTTTAAGGTTTGCACATTTATTTTATAAGTATACATTACATATAATTAGGGTTTTGATATAAACGTTTAACGTTTAAAGCCCGTTTTGATAAAATGTTGTAAATGTTATGTTAAATGGGTAATGTACTTGGTAAAATGATATTAAGATATAGACTTGACATATTAGGATGTTTACATGATATAAACATAGATATAGATGGCATTGGTGGAGGTTGCGTGAGCTCGTTTACTTTAGAGATGCAAGTTACGTTGCATAATGAGATAAAGCAAAAAAATTCCCTGTAAAAAGGTGGTATATATATAATAGATGGATATTACAGTGCATCTAATTTAATAGATGGATAATTACATTGATGAAAAATACGGGTTGTTATAGTCTTCCTCCCTTAAAAGAAATCTCGTCCCGAGATTTAGTTGGATGCCGAAGTGATGCTTGAAAACACATGTGGATACTTGGCACGAATTTTATCTTTACATTCCCATGTAAATTCTGGTCCTCTTTTAGAGTTCCATCTTACTTTGACTATAGGAATACGACTTTGCTTTAGTTGCTTGACTTCTCGATCCATGATCTCCACTGGTTCTTCCACAAAGTTGAGTTTGTCATCAAGTCGAAGCTCTTTCATTGGAATGACAAGGGATTCGTCAGATAAGCATTTCTTTAGATTAGAAATGTGGAAAGTACTTTGAACATTAATGAGCTCTTCAGGAAGCTCTAGTTTATATGCCACTGGGACAATCCATTCAAGGATTTTGAATGGTCCAATGTATCAGGGGTTAAGCTTTCCTCGTTTTTCGAATTGGATGACACCTTTACGAGGTGATACTTTCAACATAACACGATCTCCAACTTGAAATTTTAAAGGCTTTCATCTTATATTGGCATAACTTCTCTGCCGGTCTTTTGCAGCTTGCAAGCGTTGTCGAATTTGCACTATCTTTTCAATGGTTTCATAGATTATTTCTGGTCCTGTAAGTTGAACATGTCCAACTTCGGCCCAGCAAACAAGTGATCTGCACTTTCAACCATAAAGTGCCTCAAATGGCGCTGCCTTAATACTGGCATGGTAACTATTATTGTATGAGAATTCTACCAATGGTAAGTGTCTTTCTCATCCTTTTGCAAAATCTATAACACAGGCTCGAAGCATGTATTCGAGTTTTTGAATGGTCCTTTCACTTTGTCCATCGGTTTTGGGATGATATGCCGTACTCATGTCTAATTGAGTATCCAAAGCACTTTGTAATGATTGCCAGAATCTGGATGTGAAATGACTGTCACGATTCGTGTAACATCCGAGAATTTTTGAAATTTTGAATGACGATTTTACCCTTTGACTTTTAGGGTCTGGCTTGACTTATAAAAACGAC
>BQNB010120855.1:3105-20560 GCA_026074375.1 Tanacetum coccineum | reverse complement strand
TTTCGAGCTAGACTTTTGTCTTGCATCTTCGAGTGACCGAAGCTTCTTTGTTCGGGTCCATTTATGTGATCCTAACAGATTTCAAACTCGTTTATATGTTTGTTTACAAACTCGTTTACATGATTGATTTCAAACTCGTTTATATGCTCGTTACAAACCCGTTACATGATTGATTTCACACTCGTTTTACTTATAAATACAAGTACGTTAAGTTTTTACGAATATGTTGGTTGCTTTTACTATGGATACAAGTGCTTTGAACTTTTACATATTGCTTAAGTTTCCCTATTGCCACGTAGTACACACTATCATGAACCGTTAATTACTTCATGTTAGCATGAATGTTGTGAATAGATATATTATGGTTGACACCCCCACCCTGAGAATTCTGGATGAGTACATTGGCCAGTGGGTGCATTTCATTTGAGGTAGTACATGGGTGTTTTGACAAAACATCGGATTGAGACGAATATAAAAGAATAGGAATTATACAACTTGTTAAGGCTTCGGTGTCATGAACTTAGGGCAATATCGTAGACATCCTTGTGTGATGTTGTATGTGTTACAATAGTCACACACACTCGGAAACGTTGAGATTCACACTACTTTTATTGAACATCACTGAAAACTAAATACTTTTCATGATACTGTGAATGAAGCAGTATTCACTAAACTCTATTGGTCATCGTAAACACTTTACTTAAACCTATGAACTCACCAACTTTATGTTGACATTTTAGCATGGTTTTCTCAGGTGCTTAGCTTTGGATTTCTCTTGATGTGCTATATGTGGAGTCTGCATGCGTCATGGATATATTTTCATGATTTTCTATCTACATAATACCCGTTGTTTTCAAAACATTTTAAACTTCCGCGATGCCCCTTCTCCCTCTTAGGCTTTAGTATTAACGCTGTTTTAATTAAATTAATGCAATAGTGTATTATTTTCAAAATGTCCATATAGTGGTCGTTCTCTTGCCATGCGTTTGAGATATTCATGTCCGTCACGCGCTCGGATACCTATTCCGATGAGACCCGATTTGGGGGTGTGACAAAAAGCAGTTTTTCCCTAGTATGATCAATAATCTCTTTAAGTATTTCATTCCTTTAACATATCCACTGTATCATTATTATAAAATTTGGCATTATACACTTCTTTATGATTAATCAATTTGGATAAAGGTTCCTGTATATTTCTCATATTGTATCCTTATTAGTTTAATCCCAGGTCCTAGTACATTTGAGCTTTCCTTACTGTGACATTCATTTGGCCAATTCGACCCATCTGATCATACTTTTGAGCTTAATTCCATCTTCAATGTCAGCATTATTGATATTATTTTCAGGGATAATCTTACTTAAGATTCCACCACTCAACACTTGCACATAATCTTTTTAAGTTTTAGGGTTTATGTGTGATTTAAGAAGATGGTTAGGCAAGAGAAGGGAAGATTGTGTAATGTGTGTTTTTTTGTTCAACTAACGTTTGAATGGGAAAAGACGTAAATACCCTCACGTGCTGAGCACGTGAGGGGTGTCATCTAACGGGAGTATGACGGAGGGACGTTTCATGCAAGATTTATAAACCATAGGGACGGGTGGTGTACTTACTTTGAAATGAGGACGAAAGATAAGAGTATGTGTAAACCAGAAGGACGAAACATGCAATTTACTCAAATGTTTAAGATGTTGCAACTTTTTATTCTGCATAAGCATAAAATTTATCATACTATGATTGCCAAAATGATAAACCTTTTCATCATTTAATAATTTTTTTCTCATAAATCAGCATAATGATGCTCTTATGGATAAGCATTGATAAGGACTAAAAGTAGTTTCATAATTTTACAATGGGGATAACTTGGCTACAATTATTGTAGCCAACTTGGCTACAATCCCTTTCACAAAATACACAAGAAATGACTTAGGGACCCACACAAAAGACCAATGACCTACTTTCAGACACAGGGACTCATGATTTATAACACAAATTGTAGTCAATTAGCTACAATGAATTGTAGCTAATATATTCCCTTTTACAATTCTTATATTGAGAACTTTAATAAATTTATTTCTCTTTATATGTTGTAAGATATAGAGTTACTAAGTTAACATTCAAATAATTTGTTTTGATTATATTATAATATAAAAGGTATTGTATACTTTAATCCACGACTTAAGAAACATATGTTTGTTTGATACCATAATTAGTCACAAACATATACAACTACTAATATTTTATAAATAAGAATTTAATCAAGAAAGATACCACTTTATAGAAAATAAGGGGAATAGGCTTACTAAGGACGATTAATGTCTTAAACCCGAGTTAATCTGATTGAATTAAGAACTAAGTTGGCCACTAGAAGTTGGTTTGGACAAAAAAACAAGTTGAAACACGAGTTAAACAAACTAAACTGGAACCGAAAGCTCATCCAGTTTGACTAAAAAACAAGGTTTTTAAACATTGCGATATATCACAAGCTTTCAAGGAGAAGAGTAAAAGACAAAAACAAACAAATAAATATAACACAACACAACACCTAAAAAATAAAATTGACCCACCAATTGGGATCCATAAAATGAAAAACAAGACCAATCAACTAGACAAAAATGATTTAGCATTCTACATTAAGTTTTTTAACAACAATTTGTGATATTATAAGCAGCCTGTAAAAAGCTAGGAGCGAAGAGGTTCTATATAAGTTTGTAGCCTTATATAATTTTGACTTATATTTAATAACCTTATTTTTTGAGCTTATTTCCAGCTTTTTATACATTCCACGAAGTTGTGTTTATCGTAATAAGGTTACAAGTCACGAAAAAAGCTTAAAAGACTATGAACTTGTGAGAGATTCATCCCAAGCTTAGTTTGAGCATGATAGAGCTCTAGCAAGAACTCTGAAAACTTAAGCTAAATTACAAATTGATGAAACTTTTAGGCCGGATACTATGGAGATGATCCACCACTCAGTGGTAGTACCTTGCACGTGCATTCCATGTTTAGACTAGGCACCACCGCGCGGGAAGAGGTGCACTTTTCGTCCCTTTTTGGTGGTGGTAACTGTAACACCCCCAAATTGGGTTGCAACGGAATATGGGTCTGAGAGTGTTACTTCATAGATCAATAGCACACGATATATATAAGAACGACCTTAAAAAGAGTCGTAAAACTGATACATTGGATTTAAACAAATTGTTTGTTACAAAAGCCCATGGCTTCACTTGTTCATTGTTCAAAAGATAAAGATTCTAGCACATAACATATATTTCCCCAAAATGTAATGCGACCAGATCTTTAATGTACATGACTTCCAAAATATAACCACCAATGTATCCCTTGTCTTATACCTCATTAACCTCCTGAGAAAACATGCTTTAAAACTTCAACAATAATGTTGGTGAACTCATAGGTTTGTAAAATGTATAATGTAGACCACAAGATTTCCCAAGTGTATGATAATGCAACAGATGCAAACATCACAAAAATATAATTACGTTTCCCTAAGCTCATGACACTGAAGCTTGACATGTATGAATTGCAATATAAATTGCCAACATTGCCCTTGATGATGTTTTAACCCGCAACATCCCAAATCCGACATGGTTTACGTCCGTTGTCCAGTGATAGCTAATCACCCGAACGGGGATGTCAATCCCAAATAGATCTATTCATAACATTCGCGCTCACATAGTAATTGACAGTTCATGATTGTGGGCTTAGAGGGTTATCGCTACTTAGGCAAACACGTAATCATAATGTAAAAATTTCCACTTGTGTCCAATTGTAAAATCATGCATGTTTCTCACCCCAAAACTTGTAAATCATTATAAATGTAAAACGTGGGGCTATGAACTCACCTTGAGCGAGTGTATCAACAATGTAAATCACAGAATGAAAATGCGTCACGTAAACGTCCGAATGCAACCTAATAAATTATAGGTCATATGAGTACTAAGTACTTTAAATAAGTAATACCATATATAATTTTATATAGTTACATCACCATCTAATTGTATTTGTGAAATAGTATTTAAATCGCATTTGATAAATAATAACCATGTATTTGTACTCGTATAATCGTATAAATAATTCAATCGCATTCGTAAAATAATATTTATAAAGTTTAAAACATGTATAAATATTATTTAAGTGATTCTAAAATGTTTCACAATTTTTTTTATTAAAAACGAACCAACACTATTCACGTCAGGAAATAGTGTACAAGTATAAAACAGTGCGTATCTTTATCGTTTTAAGTCCGTTTTGTACGTTCTTTATGTCCACGCTTTTGTATTAAGAAAATTTATCAAAATACTAAATTTATAAGTTTTGAGTCATCTGATGAACAGTGCTTTTATTGTTCATGTATATTTTATAAAACTATTTTTATAAAATTAATCGTCGTAACCTCGTAAAAGTCACATCTTATTCGTTTTAACTCCGATTTTAGTGATTCTTTCGAGCACGTCTTCGTAATAAAAATTCTATTTAACTAAGATATTTTCAAAAAAGTTCCTGATGTGAACAGTAACCTATTTTTATAAATTTACTTTTATAAAAACAATTTTTATATATTTAATTATCGTAAACTTGCAAATAGCATAACTTCTTCGTTATAGCTCGGTTTTTTGAGTTCTCGATGTGCCTACGATCGTCATGACATGTAGTATTTTATAAAAATATAAAATAAATATCTTATTTTCGTAATTAAAACAGAAAGTTTGGACTTTTTATATAAAAAGTATTTAAACTCATTTTTATAAACTTTTGGCACAAATATAATACTACAAGTCCTCTAGCATATCTTATACCACAACTCTTATATACGCTAGGTCCTTTAGTCCATCATTTGTCCAAGAATAACAAGTCCTCATATTTCTTATACTTATAACTTAATAAGTAAACTCGTAAACAATTAATTTATATATACTTTTATAAATTAATCCACACTTGTATAATGTATATACTTTCATTACAACATGTTTTCAACATCAATATAACATATGCAAAAGTATATCAAACCATGATCAAGAGTAAAAATCCATTTTACATGTTAATATGTTTCCTAGATGATGATTTACTATATAAACATTATATACACATAAAATCACAAATGTAAAGAGTGTAGGGTTTTTAAGATAACCTCAGGATGAAGTATGATGAAGAGTAACAAGTTCTAAACCCTAATTTAGAATCAAAACCCAAGCTTCCAAGACTAGAAAACTCTAATTTCCAATGAAACCCTAACCTTAAACTTTTCTTGATTAACCATTTTAAACACTAAACCAAGCTTTCAATACACCTTAGATATGTCTAATAATGAACCTTGAACACTTGGATTACTTGTAAAATCAAAAATATGAAATGTATATGGGTTGTTTGTTTGAGCCGTGGGCTAGGAGCACAAGGATGAGAGGATTTGTGTGTTTTGCTAGTTGAAAATGATAAGTGAATGAAGTGTGAAGATTACTTGCTATAATGTGCCTTTTATACTATAAATATCTAGCTAACTTAACCATAGTTTAAGGCTTGAATGACTAAGGATGGGGTTTTGTGTAAGAATGTATGGAAAATGTGTAAGAAGTTAGTAAATGTAAGATAATTAGTGAAGCTTGCTTGTAGAAGTTTACAACGCATGGTATATTACTTAGAAGTCAAAATAAATATATATTCCTTGTGTTTTTATCTCTATATCCGGCCACATATGTATGTATAAGGAAATTGTATAATTTTTGAGTATTGAGTATAATTGTGGGTATTTGGTTGAGTATAGATAGGTATTGGTGGTTCCGTGAATGCCTAAATGTATTTTATCGCGAAACGTATACACTTTACGTAACCAATAAAAATCAAATATGCAAAGTTAATAATTATCCTCTAAATAATTATCTAACACTTGCTTGACGTAAACCTTTAATTGTTTGATGCCCGTTTACGTTGAATGATAATTTTTAGCTTACGCGATTTAACTTAACGATTAAAATTAAAAGCAAACGCGTACGAGACTAAAAATAAATAGTGAAATAAATGACGTCGTAAAATGATCTGAAAACACGGGGTGTTATAGTAACCATCGAACGGAAACCAAGACAAAGTGAGGTATGTGGGGTGTTTATATTATTATTATTTTTGCTTTGTGAGTGTGTGTGAGGTATATTTTATAAAGTGGAATATTTTATATATTTGGTTTGATTGCGCGCATGTGACCATAGTGAGTAAAAGATAGTGAAACTGATAATGTGTTGAATGATGATGTAGCGCTAACGTAAATGTGGTGAGTTTTAATGACCACGATAAACAATCTTATAGTGCACAATCAAACAATCAAGTTAAAATCATCTCGAATAATTAAAAATGTGAAGGTTTGAAGTGTATGTATAATAGCCAATATTATTTGATGAGAAACCTAGTTGGATTTTATTTTTTCGTGTTCGTATAATCTTGGCTTCAAATTATTTTACTTGTCATTTCTTCATTGCTATCCATTATAAGTTAATAGATTCGCTGTAACTTTGTCGATTTTATTGATATGTTTAAACTTTTGTCTAAACCAATGTGAATTAAATCACTTATATTATAGCAAGAAGCAGCGAAGTTACATATCTATACTACATATTAAGCATCTTTGCATTATAAAAATATAAAACTTAAATTTTCAAGTTACAACAATTTAAGCATAGTGTACAAACATTATTAATTAAAACGCTACTTTTGAAAAAAAAAACACTAGGTATAAACATAGCAAACTTTTTTTCATAACTAAAAAGATAGTAAATGACATGTAGGTGATAAATGACAGGTAGGTTTATTGTATATTTTTAGGTATAAACACAACAATCTCAATAAATTTATATTCTAGTAATATACTCCATGGTATTCGGTGAATGAATGAATAATTTATTCATTTATTTAGCCAATCAATCAATTACTTGACAAAAATAAAAAAAGGAAATAGTAAAATAGAAGAAGAACAACAAGGAGCTGTCTTTTATTGTATTAGTGCTGTCGTTTTCTATTACCATACGTTTCTTATATTTCTTTCGGTGTGTGTGTTTTATGGGGTTTTAGTTTTAGTTTTAGTCTTCACTTAACATCATCATCATCATCATCATCCTACAATCACTCTTTCAGTTTCTTCATGAAGAGGCTAGTAAGTACGTTATTTCTTTTTTTTATATGATTTTTGCTGTTACAAATCACAGAAAATTTAAACATAATCAAGTTTTTTTTTTGTTTTTTGATCTGGGTATTTTTATTTTGTTATGAATAACAATACCCATGTTTTAGTTTTTTGATTTTGATTACAATTGGGTTGTTTTTGGGTGTCATGATTCATTTTCTTGATTTTGGCTGTGTGTACTATTTTGGGTGATGTAAAGATTTGTTTTTTTTTTGGTTGAAATTGAGTGGTTGTGGAATTGAAGTGATGGGTAATATGGATCTGAGGTTTTATTTTGTTACATTTTGGTTAATTTGCTTACATTGATCTTATAGTACTACAAGAGTTTATATTTGTTTTATTGAGGTCATTGTAATTGTGTCTTGATTACAGGGATTTGTACATATAAAAAACAATCTTGATCACACAATGTGTTGTGATCTAGTAGTTTTGGTTGATTTTTTGGTCATTAACTATGTTTGAATTAGTTTGTGTAGTTTGTTATTAGTTTAATTGAAGTTTAATATAGTTAAGGAATGAGTGATTAGTATTCTAAACCACTTTATATACCTGATTGATCAAATGTATGTTCATTTTCTTATTTCTAGCTATGAGAATTTGATAAAAAGATCGAAACTTGTTCTTAGTGACATGATTTCAGTCTCATTTATGTCATGGTTTTTAAGATGTTGCTGATTCATGTTTGGCTCACCTTTGATTGTACACAAATTGATTAGATTATTTATTTATTTATTTACATTGGATACCTTATTCCTAATAGTGGGATTGGAATTCCTTGAACAACCTATCCACATTGGCTGGTTTTTTGTTTTAAACTTTGGGTGTTTTCTTTAAAGACACATAGTATATGCTTTGATCAAAGTGGAACAACATTAGTACTAAAAAGATTACAATTACATCTTTCTTGAACTAAAAAAACTGTTGCATAGTTGAATCCTTAACATGAATCTTTCTTTACCTTTTTCTTTTGGTTTCTTTTTTCAGGTGGTATTTTTTTTG
Source organism: Tanacetum coccineum (assembly GCA_026074375.1). NCBI lineage: Eukaryota > Viridiplantae > Streptophyta > Magnoliopsida > Asterales > Asteraceae > Tanacetum > Tanacetum coccineum. The sequence goes on along the minus strand of BQNB010120855.1, from coordinate 12,377 downwards.
CTAGTAACTTTAAGTAATGCTATTGAACTATACGATGGTGGTGAAGTAGGCGAGTGCAATATTGAAAGACATTTGATTCCTCGCCCCCATAGTGTTTCCATTTTAGAGTTTGGCGCTGTTGGTGACGGGAAAACTTTAAATACAGTTGCCTTTCAAAATGCTATCTTTTATCTCAAATCCTTCACTGATAAGGGTGGTGCACAATTGTATGTACCTAAAGGAAAATGGTTAACGGGAAGTTTCAATCTTACTAGCCATCTTACGCTATTTCTTGAAAAAGAAGCCATCATTCTTGGATCAGAGGTTCGGTTTTTAGCTTAATTCTCTTTGTTCTTAGGTTAAAATCTCGTCCAAATTTCAAACACCAAGGATGTGTGATTTCGAAATGATGTTGAGATATCGAATGCATCATGGTGTATGAGATTGTATCTGAATGTTTTTATACTATTTGATGCTGCATTAATCAGCTTTGATGGTGTTAATGTAATGGACAGATTGATAGAATAAGGGTGCATAAGCATTTCTACTTGTTCATTTGAGATTAGTTTTGTGTTTATTCCATTGCGACCTATTTATCCCTTAGCTTATCCTAATTTGATAAGACATCTCAATTTCACAAAAAGTTTCTCCTTCACCATAAAATGCCTTTTCTGGTCATTTTATCTACTCATTCCAGAATAATCAGAATATATTGTTTCGTATTGCAAAAATAGTTGACGTATTACACTTCTGGTCTTGTAGGATATCGATCATTGGAAGGTTGTTGATGCGTTACCTTCTTATGGGCGAGGTATTGATCTCCCAGGTCAAAGATACCGTAGTTTGATTACTGGAGAAAATCTTAACGATGTTGTCATTACAGGCACGACCATGATTCCCTTTCCAACATTTTTTTGAATCTTTATAAAATATAAGAGTTGTTTCCTCTCTTTTTGCTAACTAATCTGCAAAACCTGTGTAGGTGACAACGGAACCATCGATGGGCAGGGTTCTATATGGTGGGAGAGTTTTAATTCAAATACTTTGAATCATAGTCGCCCTCATATCATAGAGTTTATCAACTCTAAGGATATCGTTATCTCCAATATCACCTTCTTAAATCCCTTTGCATGGACTATTCATTCCGTATATTGCAGGTACTTATTAATATTTATTTTATATCATGGTATTGGTTAAGCAAAACTTTTTAAAATTAGTGAAACTATTTACAACATAACGAGTTTGTTTTTTTCTGCTCATGTTACAGTAAAGTTCTCGTTCAAAATATAACTGCCTTGTCCTCAAGTGATTCACCTTACACCATTGCCATCGTCCCAGGTACTATTCAAATATCTATCCTGCATTTAATGGTCAAATAGGCTGGTCGATCTACCAACTCCTTTCTTTTGTAAGAAAGAAATATCTTAAATATGTTACTTGATGACTTGAACAAAATTATGATGGGTGGGTAGGGAATGTTAGGTAACGGGTCGATCCCGACTCTTTTTTTTTTGTAATAAACAAATTTCTTAGATATGATTAGTTGATAACTAAATCCAAAATTTTAATTGATAGGTCGGGCAGGTTGGGTAACTGATCGGGCCGGGCCGACCACCAACTCCTTTTTTTATTGTTAAGATGAAAATTTTAAAATATAATTTGGTGATTACAAACCAAAATTCAAAAAAACCTTATTTTAATTCTATTGTTTATTGTGACGTTCAGATTCTTCGGATAGTGTTTGCATTGAAAATAGCAATATTAGTATGGGATATGATGCAATATCGTTAAAAAGTGGTTGGGACGAGTACGGAATCAAATACGGCATACCAACTACAAACGTGCATATAAAAGGGGTTCGTCTTCAGTCATCTACCGGCTCGGCTTTGGCTCTCGGTAGCGAAATGTCCGGTGGTATCTCACAAGTACTCGTGGAAAACATATCATTACACGATTCCATGACTGGAATCGCGCTTTTAACATCAAAAGGAAGAGGCGGTTATATCAAAGACGTATTTATGTCAGACATCAACTTCAAAAATGTTATGTTGGCGATTAAGTTAACCGGTGAATGTACTTCTCACCTCGATGATAAGTATGACTCCAAAGCGTTACCGGTCGTTGAAGGGATCACGTTTAAGAACATGGTTTGGACGAATATAACAACAGCCGGGAATATTCATGGTATTCTCGAATCTCCATTTACTTCAATATGCCTTTCAAATATTTCCCTTGCGATAAACGCAGAACTTGCGGGTTCAGTGTCACCTTGGGAGTGTTCAAACGTATCGGGTTCTTCCGAAAACGTATCTCCCGTACCTTGTCTGGAACTGCAGACGATACCTTCAAATTCTTCAGTATGCTTTTCGGTTTCATCACCAAAATCGCGTAATCTTATTGATGTTCTATGATATAAAGAGAATTCAAAATTATAAACCCGTATCATTTGTTGGTAGAACGAGCGTGAGAGCGTGTTCTGCTGATCATTCTTTCGCCTGGTGGAGGTCTGGTCTGTGTACAGCCTTTGTTTTCGTTATTATCATTTCATGTGTAAGAAAAGTTTTGTAGCGGCTTTCTTTTCTTATACGCTCTTTTTATTCTTCATCATCATGTTATTTTTCGAGTCTCGACTTGCATCATCATTCCGAATGTAAATTTCATTATTGGGTTTCGAATTGAAAGGTTGTTAAATGTTTAGACAAACTTGCATAAAAGTTTCTTAAGTTATAAGGTGGTCTTGTCTAATATCTCTAGTTATATATATGCAGTTACAATGTTATTGTCTTAAAAAGTGTGGGTATTTTTGGTTGAGTTAAAAAAAACAGAAAGTAATCACATTTAAGGCAAAACATAAACGAGACAGCAAACATGTGTTTATATGTCAGACATGCCCAATTTGTTGGAAAGATGGATCACAGTTTTGCTTTAAATAGGTTTGTAAAAACAAATTTGTGCAACTGGCAATCATCTACTTGTAGTAAACATATTATTTATGTTGTTTGTTTGACAATTACGTAAAGGCCAAAAGGGTGTTTGACTGTGTGTTTCCAAGTTAATATAGTATTAGGAGCCATTTGGTTTGTGGGCTTTTTCACCATATAATGACAATGAGACAATGATAGTAAATACAATATGTTTGTTTGATTATTTTTATGAACCAAATAATGGAATCCATTCCGTTGGCCCCATGTTGTATACCCATAAACTCATTCCCCATCAATTTGGTGTTTTTGCAATTCATTACGTGGGCTCTATGTTATCAATCTTCTTTTCCATTACAAAATTCAAATATTTATACAATTTTTTATACAATATTTTGACATCCAAACATTAACATTGATAATGATAAACTTAATTATATCACTTGTCATTCTATCTCATACTAAATCCCTATACCCATTGTGATTCAAAGCAACAAACTAAACGGCCCCTTAGAAAGTTGGTTCTTAACTTGACATTTATTTGAATCTTATGCGATCTTTGTCGCTCATTTTATGATAGTTAAAGAAGAGTCCAGATTAAACATATTTCATTGAGCCAGGGATTATGTATTAAGAAGCACTTGAATTATTAAACTTTTTATTTTTCAAGAATAAGGCTGATTTTAACATATAAAAATAATAAAATTAAAATTTAAAATGTAAATCATAAGATAATTGTTATAAATCACTTTCAACTAAATAATATTGTACTTAAATAATTTCTAAATTTGATATTATATAATTTTAATAGTTATTTGTGTTGTTTTAACGTGTTAAATTTAACTTTATTTTTATTGTTTCAAAGATTTTTGAAAAAAGTTATCAGAAATTAGTATAAACCAAAGCAAACACATTGATAGGTGACCTATAAGTTACAAGTTTGCGAGTTGTTTTGAAATGCAAGTTTTTTTTGGTAAAAGGTGAACAATATATTAAAACAACCAATAATCAATGTTGTACGAAGAGCAATACCACAGGCTGGTTTAGACATGCCTAAGACCAGCTAGTGGAAGCTTATAAACTTGACCATACAACTGAACACATTCACCTTATTAATACACCTACTAATACCTAGTCCAATGACACTGCTTGGACTAGGTCTCCATGGAGAAACCTTTGCAAGATGGCTATATTTCCAACCATAGAACACCATTCTAGATGTCCAATGCAAAACATCCTCACAATTAGACCATCCTGAAGGCTATACATGTTGGCATCACCATTATCTGAGTTGGTTATGGCTTAGGCGTGGACCAATTCAAGTAACAAGAATTGGAGTAGAAGTCCAACAAGTTTACTTGACGTGCAAGTAATTATCTTCCAGCCAATTAGGTGGTTATTAGGTTTTGACGTGCAAATAATTATCTTCCAACCAATTAGGTGGTTATTAGGTTAAGTAAAGTGTAATACTAATTATAGTCTAATGCGTATTGTTTAGTCTATATATACCGAGGAGGGTAGAAATTACATAGTATCAAATTGGAGTTTGAGTGAGTTTCTTCAATAAATAAAACTGCGTGTTTAGGCAGCAACAAACCTGTTCCAGTTTTCTTGTTTTCTTTGTGTCATATTCTTGCTTCTTCTTGTGTGTCGTGATACCTCTGATTACCATCATTGGTATTAGAGCCATGTTGATTTGTTAAATATTGTTACCACGACAAGGGTTACAATCAACGTGGGTTATCAACTTAAACTGATCGTCCAACTTGGGATTATGTGTTAGACAAACGACAAGAGTAACCTGTAATATAGCAAATTAGGGTTAGACAAAACCATAATAGAAGTCGATCTTGGACCTGTGAAGTGTGGAGTTTTAAGTCGTGTGACTTCTATAACCCTAATACAAGTCGACTTAATACCTGTGAAAAGGGGTGGTTTAAGCCGCATCCGTTTGTATCAGTTGGGCTATTTTATTAGCATGCATAAACTGATCACATGCCCGTTTTGGTTCATAGCAACGAGTTGGAAAAAGTTTTAAAACTGTTGATTGTCTCGTTTGTCTTTAGTTGAGTTTTAGTAGGATAATCCGGGAAACCGTTGATACGCCTACGCGTACTCAACACGAACCAAGAATAAATCCAATCCGTGTATTAAAGGGTTGGATTGTTCTCATTTACAAACATATTCTCGATCAAGAAAAAGATATGGGATGGTGGCGGGAGAAAGCTCACAACCGCATGTAAAGTATACTACTTTGACGTTTCAATGCCCGATATTGACGTCAACAAACTACACCATATGGAGTATGTGAACGGATCTGTTTCTTGGAATTCATGGAGTTTGGGATGTGGTAGATTCGGGCTTAGCCAATGCTAAGAAGAATAACATTGTGAAGAGATTATTAGTTCATTCGATCCAAGAAGATTTGGTTTTACAAATCAGGAGTTTGAAAATCGGGTGTGAAGGAAGCAAGGCTTCAAACCCTAATTACGGAGTTCGAGAATCTGAAGATGTCAGATAACGAAACTATAGAGGCATATGCTACGAAGTTGTCGGGTATTGCTTCTAAGTTAGCCACGCTTAGAGAAGTCATGTCGGAACACAAGCTGGTTAAGAAGTTTCTCACAAGACTTCCTAGATAGTTTGTCTATATCGTGGCAGCCCTAGAGCAAGTTTTAGATCTTAAAACAACGGGGTTTGAGGACGTGGCTGGACGATTGAAAGCGTATGAAGAAAGAGTCAAACAAAAAGATAAGGTAAACGATTCTCAAGAGACATGCTTTATGATAGAATGAATCATTCCAACAGGAATAGTGACGAAAGCAGAGGGACAGGTCGTGGTTCGTACTCTGGAGGTCGTGGTCAAAGACGTGGTCTGGGCAACTCTCAAAACCAAGGTCAACGTGACTCTTTGAAAAACCGTAAAGATAATCAGCAAAAGGGTGAACAAAAGGAGCAACGCGACCTCTCACACATAAAGTGTTACCGTTGTGATAAATTCAGACATTTTGTTTCAAGATGCCCAAATCAAAAACGAGACAATAAGTCAAACCTTAGTGAGACACAAGAGGGAGTTGTGAATCATGAGGAAGGTACGTTCTTTATGATGAACCATGTTCAAGAGACGATTTTCATGAATGAAGAAAAGTACACTCCACCAAAGATCGAGGCCAACACTGAGGAAGATGATGTATGGTACTTCGACAACGATGCTAGTAATCACATGACAGGTAATTGCTCTTACTGTAACATTTGCCCTTTTTGTGTTCTGAATATTTCATCTATAGTCCTTTAACTATTTGACTTTTGTCAGTTTATTCAGATATTGTACCGTGTTGACGGTGGTAATTTTATGAGAATTGTGGTAATTTATGGTTATTTGTGTATAATATTCTTCTTTTAAAGGATATTTGATAACCAAAGATTTTACCTTTAGTATATATAAATAATATATATAAATAAGGAAAATCAATAATTATAATTCAATTATAGTACGATAAGTATTCCGAAAGACTCAAAGAAATTCCTTTTGTCCAAAGGAAAATCAAAAATCCCCCGGGTCGTCTTTCAACGAGGTGCGAATTGAGAATCGAGAAAACGTTCGTGATCGCGCGTTTGAATGGTTAAAGATTTTTGGAGTTGGTTTTTCTAATTCTACACTTAAAATGCAAAAACGATTAAAGAAAACCTAAAAATAAAAGCTAGAACGGATTTAAACCTAAAAACGAGAACGGGATCCGAATCTCGTTCTTTAAAAAGCAAAATTTTACAAAATTAACCCTACAAGAGCAAATTTAATTTTCCTAGGTGCTAAATGATAAAAGAAAATTTTGAAAAAAAGAATTATATTTTTTTGACTTTTTAATAATTTTTTATGAATTAAAATCAGTTTTGAAAAGAAAAAATAATTAAAAATAGTAAATGATTTTGGAAAATTCTGAAAAAATTACGAAAAGTAGATTAAAGTGTTCTGATTTTAGGAAAATTAAAAAAGCTGGAAGTTGCTTATTGAAATAAGCAGAAATAAGCTGAAACAGGTTATTAAGCTAAAAGGGGCAAAAGAGGTTAAAAGAATTGTGTGTGCAACCTTAGGCAGAAAAGACCCAATGGCGCTTTTGGTAGTAGAGAGTGTGTGTGGGACGTTTGTGTTAAAGGGAGAGGTCCAAGGTTCGAATCATTGGCCTCCCTTTTTGCTAAAAATATTTTTTTTTACTTTTTTTTAAAACTTGTAAAACAAACAAATATAACCAACTTTAAAAAAAGGCGTTTTTACAAAAAGTTGAAATAAGCAAAAAAGAACTGACAGAATGTTGTTTTTTATACTAAGGCTTAATGGCTTAAACTGTTAAGGATTTTAAGCTCAAATAAGCACAAGCAAAATGTAAATAAGCAAACACAAACCTTCACTAGCACCTAATAAGCAAATTAAAGCTAAAATAAGCAAGGAAACAAGCAGACTAACTAAAAATGTAAATAAGCACAAAGGGGCACAAACTAGCAGTCAAAACAGCCTTGGGGGCAACCTTTGGGCTTAAATTTTAAGCACTAGATGGAACCTTATAGACTAACAACTTATATGGACTTAAAGCTTGGCCTAAGGGCTTTTTAAATCAGCAAAGGAAAAAGACTTTGAAAAACAAATAAGGCCTGAAAAAGTGAAGTGAAAAGTGCTGGAATACTCAGCACTTGCTGATTTTTTTGGTTTCCTAAAAAGAAAAATAGGCTTAAGCAGCCTATAAAACAAGCTAGAAAATAAGCTTAAAATTGAAGAACAAGTTAGAACAGATGGAGTGTGACACCAAAGGAGCTTATGCTCAAAAATTTAAAAGCTAAAAACAATTTTTACTAACCTAAATTTGAAAATGAAAATTAGACTTTAAAAACATGACTTGGAGAGTTGACAGATTTTGACCCAAACAAAAGTAAACCAAAAGAAAACTATTCTACTGCATTTGACACATGAAAACAACTCTAAAATGACTCTTGAAAAATGGTAAACAAGTCCTTAACCAAATAAGCAATCATAACTGTTTTGTTAACACAGTTTTCAAAGACCACTTATAAAAAAAACTCAAAAACAAACTTTTAGACTTCAAAACCTTGAAAACAGATTAACAACAACTCAAAAAGGGTTGTACAAGTTTGCCAAGAGACCCAAAGTGTTTTTCACACAAATTGACCCGTTTGACCCCTTATGCCAAACACCCCTTTAAGTTTTATAATTAAAATTTCAAGCTGGTTAACAAAAATTTAAGCAAAGTTTGTGGAAAGCAGATAACAAGCAACTATCATTAAGCAATATTAAGCACAAAAATCACAAGATTAAGCACTAAAATAAGCAATAAGCAAATAAGCAGATTCAAAGGCAATACTTGACAGATTCAAACAAAAGCTCAACTAAATGACATGTAAGCACTCAAAAAGAGACAAATAAGCATAAACAAACATAATAAGCAAGATAAAGCAGAAATAAGCAATAAATAAGCACAGCTACAGTAAAATAAGAAAAATATGAAAAATGGAAACTTACAAAAGTCCACAGCTTTTGGCAATGAAATAAGCTCTCAAACAGCTTATAGACCAACCTATATGCTTCCCAAGAAGCTCTAAACCAAGGCCATCCAAGATATACCTTGCTCCTTTTGCTTTGACAGTTTCCCTTTTTTTGTGATTTTTTTGATTTTTTGACAGAAAAGAAAACAAACTTTAATATAAGCTTTCAATGACTTAAAAACTTATATATGAGCTTAAACACAGTATTTAAATGACAAGATATGTAAATGACAAGTATTTAAAGGAAAGCTCTTAAAATTTGCATTAACTAAAAGAAAAGATTACAAGCTGAAATTTAAATGACAATTAAATTAAATGACAATGTATTAAAAAGACAGAATTAAAATGGTACAAATTTTGGTTAATACAAACTAATGGACTTAACACTAAAATTCGACAAGAAGCTAAGAACTACATATGTCCTATATTTATACTAAAGTACTAAGGTCTTGAGCTCTTCAAGTGTGTTTCTTTGCTGAGTGCATCAAGAGGTGTGCTTGTTGTGTGAGAGGGATCAAAAGCTCATCTCAGCCCTTTATTTTCCTTTGTGCCCAAGTCATAAGATCTAAACCATTGATTTTCTTGTCCAATAAGGTTTTCTTGGATTGCCAAGGTGGCACTTGGACATATATGAGGTGGGGTGAGGTTTAGAGAGTGATGTTATGGCTGAGGTGAACAGTAAATGAGGTGGAGGAAAGGGACAGGGATGGTGAACAGTTCATTGGCGGGAAAATTTGTTTAAGGGTGAGCAGGGTAAAACTTTTAGGATTGTACAGGTTAGGCCCCTCAATATATATGAGTTATTTACATTTTCAGTCC
>BQNB010120854.1:10000-20560 GCA_026074375.1 Tanacetum coccineum | reverse complement strand
CTTTAAGTGATTTGAAGATTTTGAAGACGGCTTTTTATACTCACTGTTTGAATTCGGCGATTTATACCTATTAAACTCGGCGATTTATACCTATTAAACTCGGCGATTTATACGTATTGAATTCGGAGATTTCTACGGTGTTGAATTCGGCGATTTATACGTGTTTGTATTTGGCGATTTATACGTGTGTGGAGTGGGCGATTTATACGGAAGGTAATCCAGCGATTTATACGTGTTTCTTAATCCGGCGATTTATACACTTTAGATCCATCGATTTATACACTATTAATTCCAACGATTTATACTTGCTTACATCTAGTGATTTATACAGTGTCTAATCTGGAAATTTATACGTTGTCCAAAATCCAATGATTTATACATAATTAAGAGACGGCGATTTATACCTTAGTATATCCGGTGATTTATACCTGTCTTTTTAACGGCGATTTATACATTCTCTTAAGGTGATTTATACGTTGCGCTTGGGTGACTTTAACACTTACCTTTGGAGATTTATATCTTATTGCCTTAGAGATTTATATAGTTTTTCTATGATTTGTAAAATCCCGTGAAGTATTCAATTATTTTCTCGGTTTTATCAAGAATTGTAAAATCCCGTGTAATCTTAAGACTCATTCACTTAAAACATACAACAATTTAACACAACAACATCTAATCACTGAACGATAAAAAAGATATCTATTCTCATTTAATCACGTACAAGCAACGTAACAATGACTACTCTTGTTGAATTCCTGATACTCTCTGGTGTTGACAATCGTCCACCAATGTTGGAAAAACACCTGTATGATTCTTGGAAAAGCATAATGGAACTTTACATGCAAAACAGAGAGCATGGAAGAATGATACTTGAATCAGTTGAACATGGTTCACTCATTTGGCCTACGATTGAAGAAAATGGTGTGACCAGGACAAAGAGATATGAGGAATTGTCTGCAACTGAGAAAATCCAAGCTGATTGTGATCTCAAGGCAACTAATATCATTCTTCAAGGACTATCAACTGTTATTTATTCTCTCGTTAATCATCACAGAGTTGCCAAGGATCTATGGGAAATAGTTCAACTACTAATGCAAGGTACCTCATTGATAAAACAGGAAAAGGAGTGTAAACTGTATGATGCATTTGATAAGTTTGCTCACATCAAAGGGGAATCACTTTATCAGTATTACTTGAGATTTACTCAGCTGATGAATGACATGAACATTTACAACATGAAATTAGAGCAATTTCAAGTCAATACCAAGTTCTTAAACAGTCTTCCACCTGAATGGAGTAAGTTTGTGACTGATGTCAAACTTGTAAGAGATTTGCATACCACCAACTTTGATCAGCTTCATGCATATCTTGAACAAAATGAACTCCATGCAAATGAAGTCCGTATTATGCGTGAACGCAATTAAGATCCACTTGCGCTAGTTGCTAATCATCAAATGACACCATCACACTTCAACACTTATCAATCCTCATACAACAATCCTTAATTTCAACAACAGTTTTCACCATCTCATTCTCCTCTATATGGATTAATTCATCCCACACAACATTACTCAACTACTTATCCATCCACACCTCATGCAATCACTTATCCGTCAACACCACATCCTAATGCTTACTCATCAACAGTACATCAAGATGCTTGTCCACAATCACAATCCATTCCTCAAATTGAATATAATGTCTCCAAAGTTAAACAACAAACACATCTGGCTGAATTTCCTCAGTTAGACTCCAGTCTAGCATTTCTTGTGTTTAAGAAAGGAGATGAACCTATTGATGCCATTAACAAAATGATGTCATTTTTATCTATTGCTGTCTCATCTTCCCTACTACCAACAATCAACTAAGAAATTCTTCCAACCCAAGACAACAAGCAACTATTCATGATGGAAGGGTGATTGTTCAACCAGTTCAGGGGAGACAAAGTTCATTTGCTACTGATACTTCTGGAACAAGGGCTAACATCTCAGGAATAGGTGGAAATAATTCAAGTCAACAAAGAGTTGTGAAGTGTTTTAACTGCCAAGGGGAAGGTCACATGGCAAGACAGTGTCCAAAGCAAAAGAAAAAAAAGGGATGCTACATGGTTTAGGGATAAAGTTATTCCGGTTGAAGCACAAGGATCTGGTAAAGTTCTGAATGAGGAGGAATTAGAATTTTTGGCAGACCCTGGAGTTGCAGAAGGTCCAGTTACACAAACAGTCATTACACACAACGCAGCTTATCAAGTAGATGATTTGGATGCATATGATTCTGACTGTGATGACTTCTCTACAGCCAAGGCAGTTCTTATGGCCAATTTGTCTAGTTACGGATCAGATGTTCTCTCTAAGGTACCTCACTCTGATAACACTAATAATGATATGCTAAATCAAAGTGTGCAAGAGATGCCGTATTATGAACAAACTCATATTGTGAATTATCCAGAGAATGAGATAACAAGTGATAGCAATATCATTCTTTATTCTCAGTATTTGCTTGAAACACAAAATGCAGCTGTTTAGGATACAAATTCTTCTGCACAACAAGATGCCATGATATTATCCATGTTTGAACTACTGTCAAATCAAGTAACTAATTGTAACAAGGTCAATAAGGACAATCTAATTGCCAATGAATCCTTATCTGTTGAGCTTGAAAGATACAAAGAACGGGTAAAATTGCTAGAAGAAAGATAAAATGTGGATTTAAGTACTCGAGAAAAGCTTATAATGGATGATATAATTCAGGAAAAAAATGCACAGTAAGTGGATTTTGAGAAAGAAATTAACTATCTTAAACAAACTCTTTCTGAACAATAAAAGGAAAAGGAATTGTTAACAAAAACATTTATTGTTTTCAAAAACTAATCCAAGGAAAAGGAAGCTAAGAATATTGATAAAGAAATTTCTTTGGAAAAAAAAGTTAAAGAATTGGACAATATTTTTTGTAAAATGGGTCAATCCGGCCAAACTGTGTATATGCTTACGAAACCACAAGTTTTCTATGATAACAACATGAAACAAGCTTTGGGTTTTCAAAAGCCTTTCTATCTTAAGAAAGCTCAGCAGATTAGGCCAATGCTTTATGATGGTAGTGTTATTGCTAAGGAAACCAATGTGATTTTAATTGCTGATTCTGAAGAGACTTCGATGCTTGAGGAAGAGAGTCGATAAAAAATGCTTTAAAAATAAAGTGATCCAAAAGTCTTAGAAAAGAAAGTTAACATTAAACCAATTAATTATGCCGAGATAAATTGATTATCTGAAGATTGTGGTAAAAATTTTGTCCCACAATAAGAACTGTCTGATGAACAAGCTTTCCAGTTACAACCTTCACAACCTAATACTGACCAATCTGCTTCTTCGCCTGTCAAAATTGAGGCTCCTTAGGAAATTCCTAAGGTAAGCCTGGTTAATACAAGCCTTAAAAAGCTTAAATATCATCTTGGCCAATTTGACAATGTGGTGAAAAAGCGGATTACGCCCAATGTTTTAACAGAAGGGGAATGGGGGTTTGAACACACTAAAGATGTTTTTGTAAAAGAAATAATTCCATTTGTAAAGACCTTAAAAGACATATTTAATGTTTTTGATAAAGATCTTTTAAATGAGGTTACAGAAGTACAAACAGTTTTTAACCAGATGGCAGCTATTGTTCAACAGTATCATGTAGATAAACAGTGCTTTGAAATTTAAAAGAAACAATTTTTGATTGAAAACGATCGACTCTTGGATCAAATCATTTCTCAAGATATTGTGAATATTGTTGTGAATTCTTAGTTGGATATAAATATTTTTGTGAAAGTGAATTCTTCTGTGGCTATGATTGATTCTGTGAATTATGTGGAAATGTGCAACAAGTGTCTGGAACTTGAAGCTGAGCTTATCAAACAACACAACATGGTTGAAAAAGATGAGTATAATAAACTTTCAAAAAGATTTTCTGAACTTGAACAACACTGCATTTCTCTTGAAATTGCAATGCAACTCAATAAAAAAAATTTCAAAAGAATAACACATCTGTAAACCAAACTGAACCTTCATTTTATCAAGTGTTTGAATTGAACAATTTGAAAGTTGAGCTCCACACAAAAGACACAACAATCAAGAAGTTAAAGGAAAACATTAAACGTTTGAATAAAACTTCTACCACCAAATGTGTGAAAAAGGACATAGATGAGATTGAGACCATCAACATAGAACTGGAACATAGGGTGACAAAACTAATTGTTGAGAATGAGCATTTGAAATAGAATTATAAACAACTCTATGATTCAATTAAACCATTACGTGTTCAGGCTAAAGAACATGTTAAATCTTTGGTCACTCAATTAAATCAAAAGTCTGTTGAAATTACTAGTTTGAATGCTCAACTCCAGGAAAAAGTTTTTGTCATAACAACATTAAAAAATGATCTTAGGAAATTCAAAGGAAAAGACATAGTTGACAATGCTACCTAAGTGTCAAATGATACCACTATTGCTCCAAGACCGTATAAGCTTGACCCAATAACTTTGGCTCCTAAGGATAAGAATAATAGGAAAACTCACATATACTGCCTTAAGCACACTATGGAACAAGCTGTTATTCTTAGAGAGATAGTTGAACAAGCCTACTCACTAAACCCGTTAGATAGTGCATCTTACTCTGCATGTAAGTATGTTAAGCTGATTCAAAAGTTGCTAAGATATGTTAGAGATACTTGCCCTGATATTCATAAACTTAGTGAGAAATTAGTTTCTGTCACGCCTATCAACATAAAGAAAATAATTAGATTTGCTGAACTCGTCATATCATTAAGCACCTCCCAAAAACAGTTAAGCTCTTCCCAAACAAAGACCAAACAAACCACTAACAATTCTATGTCCACTTCTACAGGAGTAAGTCAGTCTACTAAATCTAACAGGTCAAAGTCTACAGACAATATAAAGAATGATAGGATCCTGCAGATTTTAAGTAGTACCAAGAAGAAGAATAAAGTAGAAGACCACTTTAGGATCGTTAAGTCTAGTTTGAATAAAAATAATTGTGTTATTGAACCTTTAGGAAATTCAAATGTGCAGCATTCCAAATTAAATACAAATTCTGAGCTAATGTACGTTAAATGTAATAGTTCTATGTTTGATGCTAGACATGAATTGTGCTTTCTTGAATTTGTTATGCGCTAACTATGGATATGATGCCTGAAGATGAAGACCAACTTTATATCACCCTTCAATTTGAATTAGCAAAAGCAATGTCTCCTTGCATAATATGGATTCCAAACATTCATGATCTGGATGTGAATGAGTCAAATTACTTCTCCCTAGGTCTATTAGTGAACCTTCTCTCCAGGGATTATGAAACTAGAAATATTCTTGTTATTGCTTCGACTCATATTCCCCAAAAAGTGGATCCCGCTCTAATAGCTCCGAATAAATTAAATACGTGCATTAAGATACGAAGGCTTCTTATTCCACAACAACGAAAGCACTTTTTCACTCTTTCATATACTAGGGGATTTCACTTGGAAAATAAAATGTTCCATACTAATGGATTCGGGTCCATAACCATGGGTTCCAATGCACGAGATCTTGTAGCACTTACCAATGAGGCCCTATCGATTAGTATTACACAGAAGAAATCAATTATAGATACTAATACAATTAGATCCGCTCTTCATAGACAAATTTGGGATTTGCGATCCCAGGTAAGATCGGTCCAGGATCATGGGATCCTTTTCTATCAGATAGGAAGGGCTGTAGCACAAAATGTACTTTTAAGTAATTGCCCCATAGATCCTATATCTATCTATATGAAAAAGAAATCATGTAACGAAGTGGATTATTATTTGTACAATTGGTACTTCGAACTTGGAACGAGCATGAAGAAATTAACGATACTTCTTTATCTTTTGAGTTGTTCTGCCGGATCGGTCACTCAAGATCTTTGATATGAATGCGAGTTCCAAATCTAAGTCTGTTAAGAAAACTAAAAAGAAAGAAGAATGAAAACCTACAGGAAAAGTGTTTACTAAAATTGGATATCAATGGAAACCCACAGGAAAGACTTTCAATTTAGTCGGAAATGCGTGCCCTTTAACTAGGATTACCGCTACTAATAAAGTGCCTTTTAGGGAACCCATTCCTCTAGAAGTAATTGCACAAGAATCTATAGCAACTAAGGTTTATACTAGGAGACCTAAGGTACCTAAGACTAATGGTTCTAATAGCAAACCTAAGATTGCAAAATCTATGATTTCTAACAAAACGAAACCCGATACATCTCAGGGATCCAATACTTCAGTTGCTCCATCTTCTTCTTCTTTTGTTGATCTCAGGTTGTCCAGATTGTTTTGTGGTATTTGGACTCCGGGTGCTCAAAGCACATGACCGGAGATCGCTCTCAGATCACTAATTTTATTCACAAGTTTCTCGGCACTCTCAAGTTCGGTAACGACCAGATTGCAAAGATTATGAGGTATGGTGACTATCAGATAGGAAATATCACAATTTCAAGGGTTTATTATGTGGAAAGGTTAGGACACAATCTATTCTCTGTTAGTCAATTCTGCGACTCAAACCATGAAGTAGCTTTCAGAAAAAACACGTGCTTTGTTCGTAATCTGGAAGGTGTTGATTTACTCTCAGATTGTCAGGAAACCAAACTTTATACATTGTCAATGGGGGATATGATGGCGTCTTCTCCAATTTGTCTCTTGTCCAAAGCCTCAAAGACCAAATCCTGGTTATGGCACCGACGATTATCACATTTGAACTTTGGTGCTATTAATCATTTGGTTAAAATTGGTCTCGTACGGGGTCTTCCCAAATTTAAATTTGAAAAATATCATCTATGTTTGGCATGTGTTATGGGCAAAAGCAAGAAACAATTACATAAACCTAAATCTGAAGACAACAATCAAGAAAAACTATATCTTTTGCACATAGATCTTTGTGGGCCTATGCGTGTTGCAAGTATAAATGGGAAAAAGTACATCCTCGTCATTGTAGATTATTACTCTTGGTTCACATGGGTGAAGTTTCTAGCATCAAAAGATAAAGCTCCTGATTTCATAATCAAGTTTCGGAAGATGATACAAGTTAGATTGAATACGTCTGTCAGGAACATTCGTACAGATAATAGAACTGAGTTTGTCAACCAAACTCTGCGTAGCTATTATGAGAGTGTTGGTATCGATCATGAAACATTGGTTGCGCGATTTCCACAACAAAATGGTGTCGTTGAAAGACGAAAGTGTACTCTTGTTGAAGCCGCTCGAACTATGTTAATCTATGTAAAAGCTCCTTTATTTCTATGGGCTGAGGCAGTCGTGACCGCATGTTACACCTAAAACCGATCCCTTATACGTCGAAACCATAGAAAAACTCCTTATGAGCTCTTACATGACATAAAACCCGATCTATCTTACCTTCATGTATTTGGTGCACTTTGCTATCTAAACAATGATAGTGAAGATTTGGGAAAACTTCAAGCTAAAGCTGATATTGGTAATTTCATTTGATATGCACCCAAGAAGAAAGCTTACCGTATCTATAACCGACATACCCGAAAAATCATTGAAACTATCCATGTCGATGAGCTGACGACAATGGCTTCTGAACAACTCGGTTCAGGACTCGGACTTCAATGTATGACTCCTGCAGCATCCTGTTCAGGACTCGTTCCAAACCCTATTCCTCAACAACCTTGTATTCCACCACTAATAGATGATTGGGATCGTTTGTTTCAACCCATGTTCAATAAATACTTTAATCCTCCAACAATTGTTGTTTCTTCAGTTTCAGTCGCTAATGCACTAAGAGCTGTTGATTTAGCCGATTCACCTGTGTCTACGTCAATTGACCAAGATGCTTCATCGACAAGTATCCTATCAACACACGATCAAGAACATTCTCTAGTTATTTCTTAAGGTTTTGAAGAATCACCAAAACACCACATTTTGATGATGATCCTCTTCACGAATCTCTTCATGAAGACTCGACTTCTCAAGGATCATCATCAAATGTGAGACCAATCCACAATCCATTTGAATCAATTGGTAGATGGACTAAGGATCATCTTATAGAAAATGTAATCGGAGATCCTTCTCGTTTTGTCTCCACCAGAAAGCAACTATAGACTGATGCCATGTGGAGTTATTTTGATGCCTTCCTAACTTCAGTCAAACCAAAGAACTTCAAATAAGAAATGACCGAACCGTCATGGATCGATGCAATGCAAGAAGAAATTCATGAATTTGAAAGGCTACAAGTTTGGGAATTAGTTCCGTGTCCAAATAATGTCATGATGATCAAACTAAAATGGATTTACAAGGTCAAGACAGACGAATTTGGCGGGGTACTAAAGAATAAGGCAAGACTAGTTGCTCAGGGATTCAGGCAAGAGGAGGGAATCGATTTCGAGGAATCATTTGCACTGGTTGCAAGAATAGAGGCCATTCGTATCTTCGTAGCAAATGTAGCCAACAAGAATATGACGATTTTCCAAATGGATGTAAAAACGGCTTTCTTAAATGGCGAGCTTAAAGAAGAGGTCTACATTTCTCAATCAAAAGTATTTGTTGATCAGGACAACCCATCGCATGTGTACAAGCTTAAAAATGCTCTCTACGGTCTCAAACAAGAACCACGTGCATGGTACGACATGCTGTCAAGTTTCCTCATTTCACAACATTTCTCCAAGGGTGCAGTTGATCCGATGCTCTTCACACGAAAAGCAGGAAATGACTTATTACTGGTATAAATTTATGTTGATGATATAATATTTGCATCCACTAATACTGCTATGTGTAATGAGTTTGCTAATATGATGACCTCTAAGTTCAAGATGTCGATGATGGGGCAGATGCCATTCTTTTTAGGATTACAAATATCTCAAAGTATCTTTCTAAACCAATCAAAATATGCTTCTAAAATAATTAATAAATATGGTATGCTAACTAGTGGTTCTATAGACACACCTATGGTAGAAAAGGGTAAACTGGATGAAGATCTACAGGGGAAACCAGTTGATGCTACACTTTACCGTGACATGATTGGATCCCTCATGTATTTGACATCCAGTAGACCGACCTAATTTATGCAGTCTGCTTATGTGCCCGATATCAGGCAAAGACTACCGAAAAGTACTTAAATGCGGTAAAATGGATCTTTTGACTCCTAAAGGGAACCATTAACATGGGTCTCTGGTACTCTAAGGATACCGGTATGTCTCTAACAGCATATGCAGATGCAGATCACGCGGGGTGTCAGGACACTAGACACAGTACATCAGGAAGCACTCAATTCTTAGGTGATAAACTTGTTAGTTGGTCTTCCAAGAAGCAAAAGAGAACTGCGATCTCGAGTATAGAGGCATAATATATTGCCTTATCTGGGTGTTGTGCTCAAATCCTATGGATGCGTTCATAACTAACAGATTATGGTTTTCAATTCAATAAGATTCCTCTGTACTGCGAAAACAAAAGTGCGATTGCTCTATGCTGCAACAACGTTCAACACTCAAGAGCCAAGCACATTGATGTACGCTACCATTTTATAAAGGAGCAGGTGGAGAATGGAATAGTGGAACTCTACTTTGTTCGGACGGATTATCAACTGGCTGACATCTCTTTACCAAACCCTTGCCAAGAGAAAGATTCAATTTCTTGATCGAGAAGCTAGGTACGAGAAGCATGTCTCCGAAAACGCTAAAACGTCTGACAGATGAAGAAGACAAGTAAAGGTGGTTACTCGCGGTATATCCTGTATCATATGTATATAAGAAAACATAAAAACACAAAAATATTTTCTCTTATATAAATTTTTCAAAAAGATCATAAAAAATAAAAAAATAAAAAAATATGTATTTCTGGCATGTCTTCTAAAAATCGATAACATTTACGGCCTTAGAAATGTCATTTAATAATGATACGAGACTGTAAATAAAGTTCGAGCAGAAGTTTAAATTGCTATTGTTTCAGATAGCAACCCGGTCATCATCTTAAAGGCAAGTATTTCAAAAAGAAAATTTGACCTCTCAACGGGAATTTATTCTCGGGCATGGTCTACCTTATGAGCATGCAAAGGCTTGTGTTTACTTTGCAACACAACCCGCGCTTTCTTTATCCATTAGTGTACGTGTCAGTGCGCTTATGTGTCAAAATAAGAGAAATCTTATTTTCATGGTGTTGATTTTATGAAAATAAAATAATCATCTCAGTAATTCATCAGAAAATGATTTTTCAAGGCATTTGACCACTCAAACAACAACTACAACTCTTTAAATAGAAAACATGTCATTGTTTGAGGGGGAGAGAATGTTAAATAATTTCTTCTTCATAAAATCAGTTTGTGATAATGAAAAAGGTTTTAAATAATAACGGGTTAACAATTAAAGGGAAGTTAATTAAATTTAACTTATTTGTGCCTAATATGTTATGTGTTTATGCCTTTAGGGACTTAATTGCAAAAATAATTAGCTAAGCATTGCAGTATAAACTTTAGGTACTAATTGTGCCTTTAGTAAAACTAGGTATGCCTTAGGAATCTTATTAAAAAATAGAAAGGTGTATAGA
>BQNB010120854.1:0-5000 GCA_026074375.1 Tanacetum coccineum | reverse complement strand
GAAGATTGCTTCACCCTCAAGAAAACTATCTCTTGTCAAAGAAGCAAAACCTGTCAAGAAGGCTAAAAGAGTTAAGAGACCTGCCAAGAAGTCTGCTACTACGCCAACAGTAGGTGTTGTCATCAAAGATACTCCTGGGGTGTCTATATCTAAGAAGAAAGCACCAGCTAAGGGTGATAGAGTCAAAGGCATTGAGTTGCTTTCTGATGCAGCATTACTTGAAGCTGCTCAGGTAAAAGAAGCTCTCTAGAAAAGCAAGAAGGATTCTCATATGCTTCGCTTCATGCATGTGGCTCAGGTGATGGAGTTGGTTCCCAAACAAAGGTTCCTAATGAGTTTGAAGACAAGACAACTGGTACATATGAAGGAACTAGTACTAAACCAGGGGTTCCCAATGTACCCTCATATGAATCTGATATTGATAACGAGTTGTGGGGAGATAGTGAAAATGAAAGTGATGATGTCAATGATGATGACAATGATAATGACAATGCTAAGGATGATGACAATGGAAATGAAGATGATGATGGTAATGATGCACATGATAGTGAAAGGACTAATTCAGATGATGATGATGAGAATCCTTCCTTTACTCTAAAAGATTATGATGAAGAAGAACATGATGAAGAGTATAAATCTGATGATGAATATGAAAATGTGTATGAAGAAGAGGATGATGATCTGTATAAGGATGTAGACATGAGATCGTTAAGAGTAGAGCATGAAAAAGAAAGGGAAGGTAATGCAGAGATGACTGATGCTGATCAGAATGTTTCTCAAGAAAAGTCATATGAGCAAGTCATAGAAGATGCACATGTGACACTCACTTCTTCACAGAAGACTGAAAGCTTAAGACAAAGCTCTTCTGTTTCATCCGACTTTGCTAGTAAATTTCTCATCTTGGACAACGTTCCACCAGTGGTCGATGAAGTTGCTTCTATGATGAATGTCAAGAATCATCAAGAAGAATCAAGCACTCAAGCACCCTCTCTTTTCATTGTGCCTGAGACGGTTATCCTAGAAATTTCTACTGCACATGCTACAACCGCTCCTCCAACTATATCAATGATCACTCCTCTTCCACAACTGATGACACCATCTCCTGCACCAACAACCGTTCTAACTACATCCTCAATTCCTGCACTTCCTGATTTTTCTTCCCTGTTTGGATTCAATCAAAGAGTCTCTACCTTAGAAACGGAGTTGTCTCAAATCAAACAAGCTGACCATTCTACACAACTCCTTGAATCTGTCAAATCTTAACTTCCAACAATGGTTGATGACCTTCTGAGTACAAGAACTGAATATGCTACTTGAATAGCTCTTCAATCGTATACTAAGGAGTTTGAGAAGAAAGCTCAAGAAGAGAGGAAGTTATACATAGATGTTGTTGAGAAATCAGTAAAAGACATTGTAAAGGATGAAGTCAAAAGTCTACTGCCTCAGATCCTACCCAAGGAAGTATCAGAGTTGAGAATGTCACTTGAGAATGTCATCTTGGCTAAATCATCTTCTCAACCTAAGTCTACATATGAAGCAGCAGTGTCACTTACAGAGTTTGAATTAAAGAAGATTCTTTTTGATAAGATAGAGAAAAACTTCATCAACTCATCAAACCTAAGTTCTACTTATGACATGCAAGCAGTGGCACTTACAGAGTTTGAATTAAAAGCAACGATCTCTTTTTTATACAAGATAGAGAAAAGTAATTCATATCAAGCTAGCTCCAAACACAGAAGAACTCTATGCGCGACTGTGGCTCAAATCTTCACGAATCCTAAACAGCGAGATTCTCTTCTCGTCATAACATGGCGAAATGTTATCATCCCTAAAGAGGATACCGCATAAGAGGAAGACACAGAAGACAAAGTACTCCTCCATCTGGATCAAATCAAGGGTCTGAAGATAGAAGACATTGTCGCAAGGACTGAACCACATAAGCACGGGAGGCTCTAAATCTAAAGAATCTAAGTCAAGCTCATCCAAAGGCACCAAGCCTCAGCCTAAATCATCTGGTAAGTCTACGCAAGCAAAGGAACCGGTGTTTGAAGCTGTAGACACTAAGATGCAATAGGATCAAGGAAGTAAGTTTAGTTATACAATTGATAAACCCGATGATGAGGCTGCTCCAAAGAGTGCATTGACTTCTTGATCATGCTTGGAATGATGGAAAGTCCATTGACTCTAGACCGCCTTAGAAATGGATCAGTAACATTGCCAAAGCAAGACGACCTCCTCGCACGTTCGACGAGCTTATGAGCACTTATATTGACTTCTTAGCATATGTCATGCACAATCTAAAGATTGATAATCTGACACAAGAAATTCTTGTAGGACCTGCTTTCAACCTTCTTAAAGGCACTTGCAAAAGCTTCGTGAAACTTGAATATCACTTTAAAAAGTGTTATAAAGCTGTAACTGATAAACTTGATTGGAACAACCCTGAAGACCATGAATATCCATTTGACCTTAGCAAGCCACTGTCGTTGATTGAAGCTCAAGGTCGTCAAGTAGTTCCTGCTGACTACTTCTTCAACAACGATCTTGAATATCTGAAAGGTGGAAGTTCTAGCAGGAAGTACACAACTTCTACAACAATAACCAAGGCTGCTAAATATGATAATATTAAAGGCATCAAAGACATGGTTCTGACGTTATGGAGTCTAGTAAAGGTAGCGTACGACAAATTTGCTATGTGGGGTATCTCATATTAGGGTCCTTAACGACAAAAGTTTTATGGCTACGCAAGCAACAGAGAGTCCAAGCATGATGTGTACTTCAGGAAAAGAATCATTGCAGTAACCCATGTTAAAGTGATGAAGTGGTATGATTATGTCTATTTGGAGGAGATTATCGTTCGAAGAGAAGATCAAACGTTACACAAGTTCTAGGAAGGCGACTTTCCAAGACTTAATCTACGTGATATTGAAGATTTACTGCTTCTCTTGGTTCAAAAGAAAATCTCCAATTTATAGAAAGATGTCATCTTCGACCTGAATGTAGCATTACGAATGTTCACCTGATGCATTGTTATTCTTAAGCGGGTGGAAGACCTTCAACTAGGAGTCGAAAGCTACCAGAAGAAACTTAATATCACCAAGCCTGAGACTTTCAGATCTGACATCTCCAAAATGACCCCATACACTACATATAAGAAATCTAAAGGCATCATCTATCTAGACAAGTACAAGAGAAACAGGTTGATGCGTTCGGATGAACTCTACAAGTTCTGTGACGGGACGCTTACATCTGTCAGAAATGTGCTTCATGATATTGCTAACAACCTGAGGATGTAATATCTGCCAAAAAGGAGATGAAGTAACTTGGACAGAAAAAGGTCCCGCATCATGATCAAGGCGATCGATCAGTAGCTGTTTGAGAGGAGATTGATGAGGAATTTGGAGAAGTTCGTTGGAGGGAGAGAATACGAAAATGACTTCAGGCTGCTTGAACGGACAATATGACTTTGTCATATTGTGTCCTTCTCTATATCAGGTCAATTTCTCGTATATTACAAATTTGTGAATATGTACATACGTAGTGTAAGACTAGAATTAGGCATATATATAGTATTTGAGTGCGAATTTTCAAGAATATCTTAGTAAATTCAAAAAATTTCAAATTAACGCACTCAAATACCATATTATTCCCTCATAAATTAAGAGGGAGTATTAAAATGTTGCAATAATTGGCTTGTTAATAATTGGATATTTTTTCCTTGAAATCATGAATATTTGAATCAATTGATATCCAAAATATCAAGAGATTTGACATTTTTGATAAAGGGAGAAAATGTGATTAAAATATATGGCTAAAGATGTGATTTTAAGGACTCAAGTGCAAGCTTCTCCCTTCATGTGCTAAACATTTTCGAATATCGATGCACATGTTGAGGGGGAGCATTACAAATGGTTTTAAGGCTGTGAATGACACCAAAAGACCGACCATGTATTTAATTATTTAGAGTTATAAGGTGGTTAGGTATAGGTATTCGTTCCCACGATCCAGTCAAAACTGGAGGGATCTACCCAGGGATATTCCACTAGTTAGTATAGAAGTCCATAGGTATGATATAAAAAATGAGTATAAGTGAGAATAAGGGAAAAATGCCGACTGAGATGGAGCTAGTACTGGAACAAACCTAACAAGGTACTAGTTATGAAGTCTTGGTAAGCACTGAAGGGGTTGAAGAATTAAAAAGAAAAGTTAAGATAAAGGGTCAAAAGAAAGAAGACCTCCTTACACTTAGGCAAAAACCTGGTCAATACATCTGCTATCAAGAATCACAAAGATGATTGCTGACATTGAAGACTGACATCATAGACCCAGTGATGTAATTCACAACCCTCCCTAGCCACTCAGAATCTCTCAAAAGATTTCTATTTTATTTCTCACGGAGATTACACGCATTTCTATCAACTTTCTTACTCTGATTTAGTTGGTATTAAAAAGGTGGCAGTCAGCTCCAGCCTCTGATTACTAAAACCAAAGTGCACTATTGAGTCTAGAGCCAAAAGAGATCTTCCATAAATCTCATCAGGACACTTATCCAAAATATGCTTGCTAATTCACACAATGTGAAAAACAAGAAATATATATCAAGAGTCCTACGCATCATCCTTGAGATTTTTCTAGAACATCGGAGTGACTCTTAAGTTGTCACAGTGAAGATGGAAATCCTGCTTGAGGCAACATCAAACAAGCTCTTAGTAGGTGACTTGTGAGATCCTACATGGATCAAACTTGTGAGACTGGATATCGATTCGGTCCAGCTTATGAATTGACGAATGAAATTTAAAAAAGATAAAACTGTTGGTGTGTCATAAAAACCGTTTGCATCTTGACACACCAACTGATTTTCTGTTAGCATTAAAATATGTTAACTTATACGGAATTACACTAGTTATCATTAGGCAAGACCCGCATGGACTAGAACTGCTAAGTTAGAATAGTTTCCCTCATCTTGACCTATATATACCCCCTCCATACTTCCATGGAGG
>BQNB010120853.1:3425-19185 GCA_026074375.1 Tanacetum coccineum | reverse complement strand
TCATTCTCAGCAACAAAAGAATGCAAAACACATTCCATTATGTTATCAGAACAACCAGATGTCTGAGAAACTGATGGAACAATACGCTGCTGATCAGAATAAGTAGGCTTTGAGCCAGAGCTGGCAGTTCCAATGAAAGCAGAATGAGTGGGAGCAACAGCAGCTTTCACATTATAACTATGACCAATTCTGACATCAAGTTCAAGTGACCTTAGTTTGTTATACAGGTCATCAAAACTCATTGAATCAAGGCCACCTCTTGTTTTTAATGCCAACCCAACTTGTGACCATGAAGAAGGAAGTGCTCTTAGAAACTTCAGGTTGATATATCATAATTGTCTGGCCTTGCCTGCACTTGGATTCAACTGGCTAGAATCTTCTGATACTGTCATTACCCTTATGTTGGGCCTTTCTTCTTCTGTCACTGAGTATTCTGTAAACTGCTGCTTGAGCATGGTCGTTCTCATCTTCTTTGATTCTTCATTCCAACCAAACCTAGCCTTAACTACAACCAAATATCCCTTGCATCAAGCTATAATGATGTAAATCGGGCATAGGATCTTCAGGTAGAGCTGAAGCAACAAGGTTCTCACCGTTTTCTCCCTTTGTACAGCAACATGCTCATCAAGAGGACAGGTGGTCATTACCAATTTGTATTTCTTTTGCATCTTTTCCAAACTCTTTGGACTGTTTTCCTTGCTGAACAATCCTCAAAGGATTTATGATCAGCATTTCTGTTCCAGATTACTCCATATTCTAAGCCCATATACATATTTTTCCTTTCTAGATAAGAAATTTTGCATTGTTGGCAGAGATAGTGGCTGTTTGGAATGTTGCAATGTTGTGATGAACATTGTTTCCCGGTTGGTTAAGGAAGGTTGAGTAAGGTGAACAAGAGGTTGTGAGAAGAAAGATTTGATTCGGTTAGGAGATAGCCAGGTTGTGAAGAAAGCTGTTGAGTGTTTGTAGGATCGGTTGTGTGGGTTCAGGTATGAACGAATTGTAGGTTTCATCTTGTGTGAATTGAAGTGAAGCAGATGATTAGGGTTTGATTATGTAAATGGTGACGGAGTAGGTAATTGACGGATGGGTTCTGACATTGTTCTCGTTATAGAAACAAGGTTTTGTTGTGGTAATCAAGTAATTCTTCTTTATCAGTGGCCTCTCCAGGCTCTCGATACACTTGTCAGGATATGAAAATAGATAGATCTTCTAGCCTTCGGATTGGATAGTACTTTATGTAATCACAAGTAAAATACGTGAGAGAATTCTAATAATCGTTTATGCGGAAAATTATACAATGTAATATAAGAAGAATTAAATATAAACAATGTTCCTTCTATAGAATCTTTTTTTTTGATATAAACTGTTTGTGATTATTCAAAATCTGTCTCAAACCCTAATTGCTATACAGTATTCTTTTTATAGAGAAGAAACCCTACAATTGCTAAACAGATTCCTAAGATTGCGTAAGAGATAATACATCAATTTTTTTCCTCTTCCTAATTTTATCTCATCCCTTATCTTTATGAGATGACTCTGAAATTATCTATAAATTACTTTAATTACGTCTATAATAAGATCTAGCATATTCGTTATCTGTCAGCAGGAATTGAATAAAAACATGACCAGCAGGAACATAATCAGCAGGAACGCTACTTGAACTGCCAGCAGAAACCACTTAATGCCATCAGCAAAAATGAACATCTCTATCAGCAGAAACAACACTTAGTCGTTTTCAATAATTCCCAACAACATGCCCTTATTTTATGCTAATGGGGAGAGGTATACCACTACATGGAGCGAGGTTGATTAGGTAAACATCTACCCTAAATAAATACCTATAATGTACGATTAAACATAAACACCTACCTTTAGAAGCAGCTGATAAACTAAAGCATTATGGTATTTATTCCAATTAATGAAACGGGCAAACATTGGTGTCTTGCCTAGTTTCATATTATGTCTGGAGAGGTGACTGGTATGTGCTTAATTACACATAACATTTACCTAGGAAAACGTGCTTAAAAGACTAAAAACATACCAAGAATACATTGTATTTGTGTGTTTTGTATTTGTATTGTGCAAGTAACGGATATCTAAGAAAAGGACAAAAATCAAGCCAAAACGGACAAAACCGAGCACGGAATGAAAAAGCGTGAGAAGTCAAAAAGTCAAAGTTAACAAAAAAGTCAACCTAAAAAAGTCAAAGTCAAAGCCGAAGCCAAAACTGAAGAAATACTTAATGGGCCAACCCGCACCCATCTAATGGGCCAGGGCAGCCCATTAAGTTATTTGTTATCAAGACTTAGAAGCTAAAGGGCCTAAAATGCATAAAATTAAAACAGGCCCAACTGGCCCATTTCCTTAACTGTATACCTACTTAACAGCCCCACTATACAACTGTTATGTTCATTACATCGTTAGTCCTCTAAGGACTATGGTTGAAATGAATACATATAAACTCAGGGACCAAAATTGCCAACTTTCCTAATTTTACTACACCACAAGGACTGTGGTTGAAATAGAACTATACAAGATAAGGGACCAATTTTGCCAAACCCACAAACTTTTACCCTGTATCCCCAAAACGTATAAAACCCTTTTTCCCGCCAAAGACACTGTTCATGTGTCACTTTCGTTCACACCCTGCAACCCTACGACAAAACCATCACCCTCCCAATCTATGCCACCTTGGCAATCCCCTTTAATTTCATTGGCTGAGGAAGAAGACAAAGAATCAAGGGTTGAGATCTTTTGACTTGGTGAACAAGATAATTGGATGGCTTGGATGATGGTTTTGAATCTCCTTACTGAAGAAACACAACAAACACAAGACCCTGCAGTTTAGCATTTGATATAAATAGTTAGGTTTTTCTTTGTAAACGGTATCTAGAGTAGTTTAGTTTTAAAATTTACTTTTCAATGTCTTAATTTATGTTTTTAAATTCCTGTCATTTTACTTTCCAAGCCTTGTAACCTTTTTTAGATTAATGCAAATTTTAGTTTTTAAGTTGTTAAAATTCTGTCTCTTTTAAAAGCTTATGGGTTTTACTAGCTTGGTAGATAAGCTCTAAAGAGCCTTTTTATCCCTGTTTAAGCAAGGGAATTTGTAAGTTCACTTTTTGCATTTTTGCTTATTTACTGTTCATGTGCTTATTTACTGTTTTAAACTACTTATTTTTGCTTATGTCTTCTTATATATGTTGTTTTATGCTTATTCATGCCTTGTTATAGTCTAAATTTACTTTGTTCTTGATTTAGTTTAAAACTGTCTTATTTGCTCTAAAACTGCTTATTCTCTTTTGCTTATTTTAAGTGCTTAACCTTGTCTTCTAATTGCTTATTTGCCCTTGTTTGCCCTTGGTCTTTATCTATTTTCAAATTATGCAGCTTATTAAGTCTTTTTAAAGTTTAAAATGAATTTTTTTTAATTTTAAAGAGGTGTTTGGGTTAAGACCCAAAATGGGTCAAATTGGTGTTAAAACGGTTTGGGTCACTTGGCCAACTTTGGCAAGCATTCTTTAAGTCATAATAAGCTGTTTTTAAGAGTTTTAAAGTTTAAAAGCTAGTTTTAAGGTTTTTTCTAATAGGTGCTTAAATCTGTTATAATAAAATAGATTTTAAGAGCTTATTTGATTAAGCTTTTGAAAACAGTTTGTGAGCATTGTTTTAGTGTTGTTTTTAGTTTTAAAATGCAGTAGAGTAGGTTTAAACTAAGTATGCATTAGAGTGTTAAGTTTTTGTCAAAAATCTGTCAAAATAGTTAAGTGTCCTTTTTTGTTAAAAAACAGCTTTTTCATTTAGCTTTTGTGGCTTATCCTGAATTTCAAAATGCTTTTTGATTGTTGTTATAAGTTCTTTGAGGTCTAATTTCAATCTGTTTCATAGTCTTATAGCCATAAGGTTATGTTTGTTAGCTTATTTTTAAGCTTAAAATTGCTAATTTTGAAAATCCGTACCCTGTGCCTATGCAAATTAGCCTTTTTCTCCTTGCTTTTTCTTTGCTTAATTGTTGTTCAAAAGGTTTAATTTTTGTCTCTATTTGCTTATTGGGTTCTAAACTCAGTCTGTTTGTACTTTTTAGCTTTTTACATTTGCTTATTTTAGCTTATTTTGAGTTTGAATTTTGGCAAAAATCTGTTTTGATACTCAATAGCTACTGAGTAATTAAGCCCTTTAGGTAATCCTGCCATTTTTTAACTTAGTTAAGCTCATTCTGTTAGCTTATTTTTGTTTGCAAATGCTTATTAGGTATAGAAGTATATCTGTTTTAGCTTATTTTGTTGGTACCTTAGCTTATTTAGTTTTTAAAGGCCAAAAAGTTTAAGCCATTTAGACTTAGTTTAAAAAGCTCAATTCTGTCAACCTATTTTTACTTATTTCTTGGCTTATTTCAAGTCTTAAGGAAAAGTTGCTTTATAGTTTGTTATTTTTGCTTATTTTACAAGTTGTAAAAAAGAAAAACAAAAAAAATGTTTTTAAAAAAAAGGAAGGCCACAGGTTTTGAACCTGTGACCTCCCCCTTTTATACCAAAGCCTCAACACACACACTCTGCTACCACTAGCACCAGATAGGGCCATCTATTTTTATTTGCATAAATTATTCTTTTAACCTTTTTTAGCCATTTTGCCTATCATCCTTTTTAGGCTTATTTTCAGCTTATTCGTTCAACACTTTTCTAGTTTTTTATTTTTCTTAGAATCATCATAGTTTAAAGTACTTTTGGTGAATTTTTTAGATTTTTCTCATTTAGTTTACTATTTTTAATTATTTTATTCAATTAAATATGTTTTTAATTCATATTAAATTAAATAAAAATCAAAAAAATATAATTCTTTTTTTAAAAAATTTTATTTTATCATTTTGGACTTAGGAAAATTAAATTTGCTTTTGTAGGGTTAAAATTTTAGAATTTGGTTTTTTAAAGAACGGGATTTTGTCCCGTTATCATTTTTCTTTTTTTTTACTTTAGTTGCTTACGTTTTTTGTTTACTTTTATTTGTTCTTGCATTTTAGTCTTTTAGGATTTATAAAAAAGTAAAAAAAATCATTTTAGGATTAAATTTTGATAATTTAGGTTTTAAGTCACGTTTTCTTAGGATTTCCGTTATCATTTAGTGATTTAGCTTTAATTACTTTCGTTTTTAGTTTGCCTTACTTGTTTTTCTCGTAGAATTAGAAAACCCAATCAAAGCCTTATTATATTCAAACATCAAATATCAAACTGACTCTCGACTTTCCATTGCACGCCTCGTTGGCAAAACAACCCGGGTGATCACTTGCCTAGGATCATTTATATCATACCCGTGAGTTTGTTGACCTTTTTCCTAAAGGGTTGACTAGGTTGACTTGAGAGGATTTTATATTTGATATTTTATTATACTATTTGATATATAATTACCCCTAAAAAGGTGATTATCAGTAATAATTGTCAAGGTTGACTGACCCGATTTGGTGACGGATGTCACAGTATTTCTTGCTCATCATCCTCAACTTGCTTTGGTTCAACCTCAGTGAGCACGTCTTTAGTTTGGAGTCGGGAAGTAAGAGGTACTAGAGGTGTACGGGTTGGATCATCATGTTATGTGATTGGTCTGTATTTATAAGGACCTTAGAGAATAGACTTAGCAAGCGGTTTTTGAGCATTATCATAATAAGTTCCCAAACAAAAGATTAAAACTTGCCTTTGTGTACTTGTGGAAGATCGCGGCCTCACCTTTAAGAGATTAACAAACTATAAGCGGGGTATAAAGAGGGTTGTTCCGAGGAACTACGACCCGAAAGGAAAAGGTTTTCAATAGCTTCGCGCTTTCCTGCTCCTCCGCTCTTTTGTGCGTTTTTCCTTTAAAGAGCTACCATAAAGCAAGTTGATTATTAGATTAAGTTATTTGATCTCATTTGTCCTTTAAAAAAACATGTTGTTTACAAAGATTAAAAACCTAAAAATAATCTTCTTTTTCTTCTAAAAAATTTGGATTCTCATTCTTAACCACCTCTTATCGTTTTATTCTTTATTGTGACTTTTGTCCGTTGCGATAGGGGTGGAGAACCGTTTTCTATGGATCGCACTGTTTCACTAATCTTACACCGTCGATGGTGTAACTTGCGAACGGTCTTTTTGGTATGTGGTAATAATGTTCTTCGAAAAATGGTATTGTCTTTCGTATGTCATTCAAGGAATCGAAGATTCTTTCCACTTATGACTTCAACTGCATTCTTTTGGATTAATCCTCGGATTTTTCCATACCACCTTCACAACCACCAGTAGCAGTACAAGCATACTCTTGTGCAGTTATGTGAGAACGATGCCCTTTATGGTTATGATTGTCAACCTCAAGTCCGTTTGGTCTACATTAGGGACTGTGTTTCAATCAAAACTTTGATTATTTTTTACAAACTTCACCGAGTTTTCCACAACAATATCCTTGTTGTGAAGATTGTGAGGGTCCTCACGAGACTTTTCAATGTCAACCGATGAATTATTACGAACCAAATCCGTGTTATGATTCTAATTATTCCGGTTTTGACCAAATTGAACCCCCACAGTTTTCCCGTCATTTATAAACCTCCTTAAGAAACAAGTTTGGAATTTTTGCAAGATAACAGAAACCTAATTACTTATTGTGCAACACTTTTATTAGGTTAGTTTTTTTTAAACGATTTTCTTTTTATGAAACGCCAAAGGTTGTATCACTAGCATGGGAGACAATTTCTAAAATTGAGCATGCTTTTGAAGAATAGCAATATACGGAAGGTTATTATAGAGTTAATTTGTAAAACTTTATGAAGATGTTGCAAAATATTTCGGGAGTTGGCAGAGTATATTATACTCCATATATGGGAATCGTCCTATCGTCTACTATTATGGATGTTGATGACGAGGGACTATACCATTGCAATCACAACAGTTTTATCAACCTAAGCGAGCAGTTGATCTCTCATAATGAAGGTTGAGATCTCGACAACTATCCAGCAACGGAAATCGGGCCGACCAAAGTAATAAAGTCTAGTGTTGAGGGACCATTGTCCTAATCCCTAAGCTGAGTTCGAGGGTATTCCTACGACATTATGTGTTGATGTGCCTTTTCGTGTTAATTCTCTGCCTACTTGACATTTTCAAAAGTCATTATTTTGGGGTTTCTCCAATTCTAACAATGATTCTACTTCGATTGATGATGATTCTTTCTTAATTGACGACATCGATTATGTTGAGGCATCACCTCTTAATTCTGAGCTCGTCAGCTTAGAGGTGGTGGAGATTGTTATCTCGGAAGTTGGAGGGATTGATACTGATATTCTTCTAACAATCAAAGACGATATTCTTCATGAAAAATTATTAAATGTCAATCTTCTTATTGCTAAGATCGAAGCATTAAAAGATAATCCCACTCCATCTTCTGATTTTGTGACACAAAGTCATCCTTGCACATTCTCTTAAAACTTTTTTCTTGGAGGAGACTAACACCTTTGATAATTCTTTACCCGAATCTGAAACTTTTTGCTTTAATCTGGAAGAGATTAGTAGTGGCAGCCCCATTTCTTATTTGGATTTATCTCTTCCAGATTATGAAGCATTCTTTTGTGATAGTAAGCCCGATTCGAGAAATTTTACTATGGATGTGGTGAAGGATATTCTTGATAATCCAACAAGAGAACCAAGAGTTCATGTGCCTAATGTTTTACCCACCCATCCCACCCTTCAACTAGATTCGGATTTCACTCTTTTTAGTGATTCCCTCAGATCCGACCTTGTAGTTTCTTTTCCTTCCGGAACTAGAAATAAGATTTTTGATCCAGGGATATTCATTGAAGTCCAATCTAAGAGAGAACTTTATGTTCATGTGCCTAATGTTTTACCCACCCTTCCCACCCTTTCTCCAATGTTTGACACTTTGCTTCCATTTTTATCCGAAAATGACGACAACATTTTCAATCCTAGAATTCTTGCTTCTAATGAGGAGAAATCTCATCATCTCTTATCTCATCGGGGCTTTAAAACTTTCCAGGTCATTTCTGATTTTTCTAAAAGCCCAATGATGATCTATGGAGAGGACATTCCTCTCTTGGATGTTCCGTTTCTCCATTTCTATCCTCCTTGACCAGCTCAAGTATGGGGGATCGAGTCAGGCTCAAGACTCGGTTAACAAAAACAAGCGCTTCGCGGGTGGCAACCCATGTTTATCCTTAGTAGTAGTATATTAATAAGTGTGATGTAAGGAGGCTCGCCTCTTACTTTCTCGTGTTTCGTGTTTTGTGGTTTATGTCCAGGATTGCCCGGATTTTGAAGACTCTCGTGCTCGTGGTTTTATCCATCGTCCACTCGATCTTCAATCCTTCGCATGCTTATATATATGGGGATCCGATATCCTAGATCTTATTGATTTAACGTTTATCTTTTAGCATACTTAATAAACGGCTTTAGATTTGCGTAGAGACTCCTTAATATTTGGATTATGCCTTGAAATTAGTATGGGAGTGACAGTCTCACATTGAGGACAATGTGTAGTTCTAGTATGGGGGGATCTTTCGATTTGATCTTACTTGCATTTGCCTTGTCTTCACGTAACCCCGTTTTTCCACCAAAAATAGCAAAAATATGCCAAAATTAAATTTTTTTCAAAAATAGAGAATAAGTGTTTCGATACGTAGTTTTGTCTTTTTAAGGAATAAATTTTGACTTGATCGAGCATGTTGCGCTCTAGCTTGCCCCTTAACTTATATAAATTTAAGCTTTTGCTAGTCTTTTATACAAGAAGCTTTAAAATGCGAATTCTAGCTTGAAAAAGCCAAGAGTTTGCAAGTTTCCATGATAGACTTTAAATATGCAAAGCTTGTTTTATTAGACTAAGCATTCGCGGATCTTTTTATTAAAGATTTTAAATTTGCGAAGAACGAGAAATGATAGAGTTTTATATAAGTTAGATGCTAAACATAGAGTAGTTGGATCTCTTTAAGGCTCATAGAGGTTAATTGTGGCTTTTTGCTCCCATCAGCTTAATAAACGTTATATAATTGTTGAATAAATAAAGTTACTTTAGGTTTTTGCGATTCTTAGTTTAAATCACTTCGTAGAGATTCCTTCTGGTGAAAGTAAGGTACACATCGAGGTTTTGTCAGTGTTGTGGGGAAATAGGCTACCGATTCCTGACGGCTCGCTACCGTTGTCTAGGTAGTTAAAAGACCACAGGACTTGAAATTTGGCTAATAATAATAAGTTATGTAATAAACCGAAGCCGAAATAAGACCACTACCTCTTGCCGGCTCACAACCGATGTGGTAGTCGTTTAAAGGGTGGAGGTAATATTAATAATAAGAATTATAATCCGAGACTGATAAAAGTTTGCTGCATCTTGCCGGCTCACAACCGATGTTGCAGCCTTCAAAAAAGTAGAGGATCCCCTGGTCGAAATAAGACTCCTGGACCATGGTCGGCTCGCATACCGATGTGGCAGTTGTTTAAAGGACCAGGGGGGTTTAATAATGTTGCTATAATAATAATGTTAATAATAAAGCCAAATTTCGACTCCGAGGTTATCTAAATAAAGCCTCCATCTCTGGACTCGTAGTTGAGTTGTTTCGGATGAAATAAAAAGGATAACCCCTAAATCATGCGAAATTAAAACCTTAATGTGGACCTTATTCTCACCATATCGTCTTTTTAGGAAATGATTTCAAACTAATTGTGGTCTAAACCGGGTTTACTTTATGTGAATAAGACATTAATTTATTTGTCACCAATAATGATAATAAAATCTTTAGAGGATTTAGGAAATAAGGGAGCGGAAAGTAGCTATGCATACACAATTAGCTTTTATGAGTAGTGTTAGCATCTTAACTTGTATTTAACAATGATTTAGTTTTTAAGCTTGGTTTGGGGCGGGTGAAAAATCAAGGACGATGAATTTATCCTTTTCGTGTTTCTTGTTTTGTGATCTTTAAAGTTATGATATGTATGAATAATAATGATAAATGCATAATAATGGTTAAACGAGAGGCTTTTCAAAACTAGTGATTTCTTAATCCCCTTATATGAACACTTAGCTACTTTTTGAAGTAATTAGTCTAAGGGGGTTGAAATTTTTAGTTTTCTAAGTGTGTTTATAACATTGCGTGAGGACACGGCAACAGTTTAGTATGGTGGATTTTGGTATGTACTTAAATACACATACATTTTACCTAATAAAACGACCATAAATAACCTAAAACAGATGAAAAATACAGTGTATATGTGTGTTTTAGTTATTGTGCTTTGCAGGTAACGGATAAATCACAAAAGGACAAAAATCAAACAAAATGGACAACACCGAGCACGGGAATGGAAAGAGCGTGAGGAATCAAATCCGAAGGCGCATACATCCTTAATGGGCCAACCCGTGCCAATTTAATTGGGCCGGGTCAGCCCATTAAATTTGTATCTATACTAAACCTTAAGTCATTATTTATAAAACAAGCCCCTAAATCCATTTACCAAGTCCATAATCCAAACCCATTTACCCTACAATAAATCCAGGCCCAAATCAATAAAAACCAAGCCCAAGTCAAACCCATCACCAGGTCAACGCCCCAAGTTACAAAACGGGTTAAAAGAGAATTTACTGTATATCTTTCTCTTTTCCCTCCCTCACTTACACACAGAGTAACAAATAACACGGGTTAACTCATTTCACCCCAATCCCACTCAACCCTTTCATTCTAGAAGAACATGAAGAAAGCATGACCTCCTCACCTCCTTGCCACGCTGGCGATCCTAAGCTCAACTATTGGTTGATGGGACGTGGCACTTGATCCAAGGGTTTAGATTGGAAGAATGAGGCGGTTTGATATGGATGGCTAGGATTAAAAGCTCAAGACGCTCCTTCAGCCTAGAAGCTTCTCTCACCCCTATAAATAGATGGCAGGATCACACAGTAGAGGAGGAAGTAGTGATAGGAGTAGTTTAGTTTAGCTTAATTCATTTTCAGCTTATTTTATGTTTATTGTTTTTTAAATGATGTAATTTTACCTTTTAAGTTTGTAACCTTTTCAAATTATTAATAAAATCCAGTTACCTTTATTATTGTGTTTTAATTTCTGTTTTTACTAAAAAGCATTTGTTCTTGATATGTTTTGAATTGAAATAAGCTCAAATAAGCTTATTACTCTAAGCTAAACTCTTATTAATCTAAGCTTGCTTTAAGCTTAACTTAATAAGCTTATCACCTAAAATTTCCTCAATATTCATAATATGCTGTTTTGGGATGATAAGCCAGAAAGGGATGGGCTTATAGTTTATTTACCAGCTTATGCTGGAGCTAGTTGATAAGCTATTTTGAGCATTTAAGTCCCTGTTTAGCTGGGACAAAGGTATGTTCTCATTTTACTCCCTAGCTTATTTTCTTATTTGTGCGTAACAAGTTGCTTATTCTTTGCTTATTTTTGCCTGCTTATGCTTAATCTGCCTTTTAGTAGCTTTATATGTCAGTTTTAGAGCCTAGTTTTAGTTAGAATATAGCTTATTAGTTTATGTCACTTTTCATGGTTAAAATAGCTATTTGGTTCAGCTTATTAGTGCAGCTTATATTTGTGTGCTTATTTTTCCTTCTTTCTTGCTTACTTGTCAATCTCTAGCTTAGTTATTAATCTGTTTATGTTTATTAGAGGTTATTCAAATCTGTTTTAAGCTTAAAAATGATTCTAAAAGATTTAAAGGGGTGTTTGGCACAAGCAGTTAAAACTGCTTGTGCTATTTTTGGTCATTAGGACAGGTTTAGTAAGCTCAAATTAAGCCTTAAGTTTAGTTTTAGTAAGTTTCATTTTAGTTTTCTTAAGTTTAAAGTCTGTTTTATAGGTTTCTAAAATCTGCCATATTGATAGTTTCATAAAATGCTTTATTAAGCCTTGTCTTGTAATTTGCATATCAAGTGTGTTTGTTAAAGCTTAATGTAGTTCAAAATATATCAATGTGAATCTGATTTGGCTTGGTTTAGCTATTTGAATCCTATTGTCAACAATTGTCAAGAATTTAATGTTTTAAAGGTTGTTTATGAAGCTCAATTAAGGTCAAGTTATAACTTAGTTTAGGTTAGGTTTTGTTGGATTTAGCTTATCACATGATAAGTTCAATCTGTTTTTAGAATTTAGCTTCTTTCTTTAGCTTATTATGCTTTTATGTTAGCTTAAAATCAGTCAAAAGTCTTTTGGTGTCTGTCTTTAAGGTCTGCTGTCTTAGCATGTTTTTAAGTCTTTTTCAGCTAATTTTAGGAGCTTATTTTAAGTCATTTAAGCTCATTAGGTCTAGGGCTTGAGCTGTTTTCAGGTTATTTGTTTTCTAAGAGCTTATTGAGTCTTAGAAGTAAGTTTTTAATCTGTCATTTTCATTTCAAAAAGCCAAAAGTAGTAGTGTAATCTGTCTATTTCTCTTTGCTTTTCTAGATTATTTCTTAGGCTTATTTGCTTGTGTCCAGCTTATTTGAGTCTTTTTGGTAGTGATGTTCATCTGTTTTTGGTTAGTAGCTTTTCCTGAGTGCTTATTTGTTCAAATTTCTAGCTTAAAATGTTGTATAAAGTCCTTTTAGTCTTTTCTATGTCTGCTGTCTATATGTTTTTTTAGTGCTCTTACAGCTTATGTGTTTTGCTTATTTCTTCTCCTTTATGCTTATTAGGTTAGGGTCTAAGACTGTTTCAGCTTATTTAGTTTTATAGTTGCTTTTTGAGTCAAAATGTCTAAATAATTTTAGCTTATTACTTCAAAAAACTTAAAAGCCAAATCTGTCACTTTTCTTTAGCTTTTTCTTAGCTTAATTTTAAGATTTGTCAATAAGTTGCTCATTAAAGTTGCTTGTACTTATGTTTACTTTAGCCTTTTCAAGTAAAAATGAAAAAAATGTTTTTTTTAAAGGTGGCCACAGGTTTTGAACCTGTGACCTCTCCTTCACACCCCCAACGATTTAACACACACTCTCACAACCAACTGCCCTCGGGTCTTTTTCAATTATACATTTGCACCCTTTAATATTTAACCTCTTTTTAGCAGATTTGCTTATTAGGCTTTTATTGCTTATTTGCAGCTTATTCCATTTAGCTTATTTCGGTTTTTATTTTTCTTACATTAGTAATAGATTAAAGTATTTTCTGTAATTTTTCTAGATTTTTATAAATTAGTTTACTAATTTTAATATTTAATTTAGATTAAATCTGTTTTTAAATCATAATAAATAAAATAAAAGTCAAAAAAATATAATTCTTTTTTCTAAAATTATTTTTAGTCATTTAGAATTTATAAAAAATAAAAAAAAACATTTTTAGATTTAAATTTTGATTTATTTGCTTACTTGTCGCATTTTTAAATTCCCATTAGCGTTTTTATGGGTTTGGGAAAGATTGCTAAAGAAATACAATTGTTCATCCTCCTGTTACTCTTGATGAACATGTTTGCTTGTACAAAGGGAAAATTAAGTTAGAACCTTGTTACTCAGGCTCTACCTGAAGATCATATCCCGATTTTTCATCATTATGATGATTCAGAGGGATAACTGGAGGGCAGTCAAGGCTAGGTTGGTGGAAATGAAGAATCGAAGAAGAATGAAGAAGACTATGCTTAAACCAGTTTGCAGAATTTCTCTGTGACAAAAAGAAGGCCAATAAGGGTTTATGACAGATTTTCAAAGATTCAGAGTCAGTTGAATCAAGTGCAAGCAAGGCCAGACAATTGATGACATCAACCTGAAGTTTTTCTACGAGCCCTTCCCTATCTTCGTGGTCGCAAGTTGCTTTGCATTAAAAACAAAGTGCCTTATGCATAAGTTTTGAGACCTTTATAACAAACTAAAGGTCACTTGAACTTGATGTCAGAATTGGTCCATATTATGGTGTGAAAGTTGCTGCTGCTCCCACTCATTCTGCTTTCATTGGAACTGCTTGTTCTGGCTCAAAGCCTACTTATTCTGATCAGCAGCGTATTGTTCCATCAGTTTCTCAGACTTCTGGTCGTTCAAATAACGTAATGGAATGTGTTCTTCATTCTTTTGTTGCTGAGAATGAACAAGATCAAGATATGATCTATGAAGACTTTGACCAGGTTGATCAGTTGGAGATGGAAGGAGATGACTTAAAGTGCAAAATGGCTATGCTCTCCTTTGAGGAATTAACTAGGTTTGCGAAGAAGGCAGGACGAAAATGACTACAACAATCAGCAGCCTGCCCGATTTGACAGAAAAAAGTTAGAGTTACAAAATGTCTTCATTGGGAACATTTTGCTAGGGAGTGTAATGTGAAGACAGTTGAATAAAGGCTAGGTTACTTGCCGGCTTAAAGTCACAGAATGTTAAGACAGACGAACCATAAGCTTTGGTCTCCGTTGATTTCATGGTGATTGGTCAATCATAGCAGAGCAAAAACACGAAGGTGCCGTGAAGACAGAAGGTATATGGGATGATGGCTGGACTTCATGCTGATAGTGCTGATGCTTCTGATGCTGCTGCTGAGTTTGCTATGATGGGGATTTCTCCTAAGGTACAAAATTGTCCCTTTGGTTGTGATTCTAAGATTAATGATCTTAATCATATGTATAATAATCTTGATAGACTATATAATGATTGTTACATTAAAGTTCAGAATATACAATGAGGTTAAAACATTAGAAACACAAAAAGAATTGGTATCATAAAACTCAGATTGCTTAGAAGAAAAGATTAGGGTTTTATCTGCAATCTAGAAAACACCACTAACACACCTGCGTTAAACTGAAAAATTACTTATCAGCACAAAAAGAAAAGAAAGAATGGGAAGTTAAGTTTGAAGCGACATTAGCTAGATTTGAAAAATGGAAGGAATCTTCCAAGAACTTAAAAAATTTGATCGATAGCTCTATGTCTACAAGAACTAAAGTTGGTCTAGGATTTCAAGAGTACTTTGGAGTAGATGAAGTGTTTTGACTTGTCCACATACCTAGTGTCTTTTACCAACCCTGGTGAGAAGGGAGTTAACACCTCTTTACACAAACGTTTGTCAAGGCTGGGGAAATGCATGCTGTTCCTCCTCCTATAACTGGAACTTATATGCCCAGCCCATACCAGTCTGACATTGAGGAAACACAGGTAAGTTATGGTTCAAAGTCTGATAACAACATTTCTGATACTATTTCAGAATCTAATGACTTTGTCTCTTGTGATAACATGACAAGTCTTCAAACTCTAGAGGTCCCAATGCATCCTGTGGGATTCAAGCCTCAAGACCCTGACCAAAAGACATCCACCTGCTGTTGATATCAAGACTTTGCCAGAGTCTGATGTTGAAGACCCAAATTCCACTGCTGGCAGTCCTAGTTTTTCTTGTTCGGAGAATGTAAAATCTCCTAGGATTATTTGTAATAAAAGTGGAATGAACAATAGGAATGTGTGTAAAAACAATTCTGTGCGTGTTAAGAAATGTTTTGTTTGTGGTAGTAAATTGCATTTGATTAAAGATTGTGACTTTTATAATTGTGTAGACTCTGTCCCTTGTAAATCTAAAGCAGCATCTGTTCCTGCTGGTAGTGGGAATTTGTCAGCATCTGTTACTGCTGATGGATCTGATCCTGTTGCTAGTAGAAACAGACCAGCAGTCAATTCTGCTGGTAGACCAAAACCTACTGAAAGGGTTGGACATCCTGCTGGTTGGTCTAAACGACCAGCACCTGTTTCTGCTGGTAGACCAGTTTCTGCTGGTTGGCTTAATCCTGCTGCTAGACCATATTTCAGACCATCATCTGTATATTTTAATAATATGTATTGGCCTAAC
>BQNB010120852.1:3375-20561 GCA_026074375.1 Tanacetum coccineum | reverse complement strand
CCTCCAGCAGTTATGTCCAAAATTCCTTGAGTGGGTTCGTCTAGACCATGATAAAATACTTGAATAATAGCTCCTTTGGTCAGACTGTGCCCATGGCATTTTTTAGGCATGTTCTTCAGTTGTAACCAGGCTTCGGTTAGACTTTCATATACGAGTTGAGAGAAATTTCCGATTTCAAGTAAAAGAAGGTTAAATAACGAAGGTGAAAAGAATTTGTTTATAAAAGCTTTTCTCATTTGTTCCCACGATGTTATAGACTCTTCATTAAGTTCGTTAAACCAGGTTTTAGCTTCATCGCACAAGAAAAAGGGAAATATTAAAAGCTTTACAGCTTCGCTTTAAGTTTCACCGTATTTGAACATGTCGCAGATTGCGAGAAATTCACGGATATGGTCATGCGGATCGGCCCGCTGAATACAATCGAATTTATTTTCCGAAATCATTTTCAAGTGGGTACTATTGATAACAAAGTTGTCATCAACATTGGGTTGAACAATGGCAAAATTAGGAGTCGGTGCTACCGTCTTAGCATTTTCCCACATAGGTTGATCATCGGGATCGAGGATTATTATTTATTGGAGCAGTAAATTTGGTTAGGGTTTGACATCCTCTTCAGGTATATTTATGATGACGAATTCATTAACGATAGGATGTTCGGTGAAAGATTTGTGTGATTCGATCTGAATGAATTCTTTTTGGATAATTTTAAATTTACAAGACCTTTTTATTTAATTTATATATTAGACTTACTAGTTGTTTTCCGAAAGATAGGGGATTTATACATACTTTAAGCATTTTGCAAAAAGACATTTTTATATATATAATTAAGGCTAATAGGATAATATTCAAAATAAAATAAATTATTTTCACATATATTTTTTTTACTTTTATAGATTTATATATTAGATATATTTCAATTTAATTATATAGCAAATAAGGATAAATAAATAAAAGAATTTTTTTTTTAGATAGAGTGCGGCGTACTTTAGAAAAGGTGTGCCGGCTTTTCTGGAAATTTTATGTTTTTTTCGAATATTATGATAAACTAGATAATTACAAATACACAAGGCATATAATTAGATAAAATACAATTCCAAATGATTAGGGTTTTGGTTTTGGTTTTTGAAATAAGATTCTATTTGTGAAAATTTGCAGAAAGTGCAGCGTACTTGGGTAAAGTACGACATACTTCCTGGGCATTCAGGAAAATCGGCGCACAAACAGGATGTGCGGCGTACTTCCTGGAGAAAAGAGATTTTTGGTTTTCATTTGCCAGAAAACGGTACAACGAGTTTGAAAATTTTGTGAAACAAAATAGCACCAAAAATAAGCAACAAACTATAACAACTTAAACAATTCCCCGGCAACGGCGCCAAAAACTTGATGTGTGTGTTTTGCAAGCTTTAAATTTATAATAACTATAAATATCGATTTTTACTAAAAACACAACATTCGGGCAAGTATACCCTATTCGAGTGTAATATAGGATTGGGTAAGTCCAGGTCGTTCCACGGGAATTGAAGTTTTCACAGTTTGTAATTAAAGTGCTAAGGCTAAAATGATTGTCACGGATCAAATTAACCAAGACGAGTATATATCGAATAATGCAAAGAAAGCAATAAAAGAATGATTCAATCATTTGATTAAGGTATGTTTGTTTAGGCAATTATCACTTTGATAATGAAGTGTTTAGGATAGTGTTTATAAGTTTAGAAAATAGAGTTATCACAAGTTATAAATCCTTTCGGCCTTTAAATATAACTAGTGATTATATCGATTAATAACAACAAATCCTTTCAAGTCCTTTAAGAAGTTTTATTATAACCAATATATTAAGTGGAATGATTAAACACATATATAAAAGAATCCTTTCGGCCTATATTCTTGTATAAATTATGTTTTACCAATTCAATAAACTCATATTCAAACACTCCATATCCAATATCACATTATGCCCAAACAAACACAAGATGACTACTCCACGATCAAAGTAACAAAACACATAACATTCATCATGGATTCAACAAGGATTATATGAAAAAGAGTAACAAGATTTATACCAATTCCAAGAGCAAAGTATGGTGATTTCAGCAAAATCCGGAAACTATGAACAATTCCGTCACAATTGCTTATAGATTCGAAATAACACTACAACTATGCCTCTTTGATGGATCAAAACATAAGAACAATGATGAACTTCAACCAAGACTATCCAACTTCTTCAAGAACTTTGATTATAACGGTGGCCAGGGACGGATGTAGAGTATGAAAATGTGGGGCAACTGCCCCCCATGCTCGTCGAAAAAGTTAAGAATTTAGTGTAATTTTTTTAAAATTTTGACCTTTTTTCGACAGTGCCCCCCCGTTCAAGATCCAAATTGCCCCCACTATATCGGCGCACATACTAAAACATAACATTTAACACTTTAAAATCTTATAAATCCTTCATCTCTAAGTAATAATACTCGATTTATCATTTTCGATCATAGTTTTTCTTCCACATTTTGTTGTTATTGTCAAAATTTTTTTTGCCCCCACATGCCGTTTTTCTGGTTCCGTCACCGACGGTGGCGGTCGATGGTGGTGATGGTGGTTGAAGGGTGGTGATGGAGGAGAGGTTTTGCAGGCCTATAGGCCTAAACAAAAAAAAACCCCTCTTAAAAGTTCCACACTAAGAGGTGAAGGGGGGGGGATGATTTGTGTTGGATGTGTGAAGAATAGGAGGAATGGGAGGCTATTTATAGGATTTTTCGGGGCAAAAGTGCACC
This sequence comes from Tanacetum coccineum, assembly GCA_026074375.1. Taxonomy (NCBI): domain Eukaryota; kingdom Viridiplantae; phylum Streptophyta; class Magnoliopsida; order Asterales; family Asteraceae; genus Tanacetum; species Tanacetum coccineum. Next base: position 17,793 of record BQNB010120852.1, on the reverse strand, counting down.
CCACTTGCATAAAAGTGCGTAGCACTTCTGTGTTAATCACAATGGCATTAATTGCATTTAATTTTCTTTATTTTTGTCAGATATAAAAGGTGCGACCGCACTTTGTTAAAAAACAAGTGGCGCCGCACTTGGGTGCATATTTCAAGCTCTGGACCGAAAAATCAAAGTTATAGATTTCGTTGCCGAACGCGTACATTTTTTGGGAACCGCACAGAATCGCGTCAAAACGGAGTTCCATAATGCTCAATTTATGGCCAAAATAAGTGGAACACGTGGTCAGAGAATCTTATCTCTTCAGTAATTTCTCTTCGTTTAAGCGTTTCAAAATCTTCGGGTATATCTTTCTGTTTCTTCCACTATACAATAACTAGAACATATAAAGCAATATACATGATTAAATAACCGAAAGTTTACAAGAAATGGATCAAGATAAATGCAAATAACGCCCGCCGGAATAACATGTATAATTTAGGCGTTATCGAAATCCCTCCAACATTAGCTATTGCTTTGCCCTCAAGCACTTAAAGCGAGAAATAAGATCATTTAAATCTTGACGTGAGAAGAAAATAAATTTTAGCATTACAAGTGTTTACTAGAAATTATAATTTTCAAGGCATAGACATATAACAAAGCACTTCACATAGGGAAAGTGTTTTTTTTAATTCACACGAGTCACTCAGATAGGGCTTAATATTTGTGAAGTCACTCAATTGCACAGTCATAATCTAGGTCGCTATCATATGCTTGTACTATACACATAAACATGCCCGTTGCGGCGTGAGCACCTAGACAGAAATCTCAAAGAGGCAAAACGTATTAACGTGATAGAGGTTGAGCAGCAGAAGCTTTTTGATTCCATGTGCCAGAAACTTATTGCCATTATACTTCAAACTTTTGTTTTTTTCTCTTTTTTTTTGTTTTTTTTCTTTTTTTTGAAGATTTCTTTTCATTCCAGATACTGCGATAACTAAGGCTGGCACAAAACTTCTTCTTCATCGAGCACATTTTACTTTTGCTCTTGGGATACTTCGGGAATCTCAACACTAAAAGCGGTGCTAGCAGATACATTGATTTACATAAGGGATATTATTTCACCTCTATCAAACGACTCTTTGTCTACAAATTACCTCACAACGGTCTAAGTAAGTGAGTGATCAAGCACACATTCTGGAGGCTAACTAAAGTTGAACTCGGCCCCACGCATATAACTTATACCATACCAAATGTTCCAGAAAGGGGCGACAAAGACCAATAACGAACACATCCTAACGACTGAAATAGATACAATGACTGCATTCAACCCTAAATCGAACAAGCTAAAGGCAAAAGTTATCTTGGGCACCAAAAGTGGGCACCCGAATATTCTAGAGGCTTATAATTCTCACAATTTAGGTGGGTTGATTTTGTGCTAGTTAAAATGTCAATCCGGTTAGATTTGCCATACTAAGTGTATGCATTTTTTAAGTTTTTGGAAAAGCAATATATAAAAAAATTTAAATTTTCCAAAAAATATCAGATGAAAGTTTAAAATTTTCTGTAGGGCAAACATGGAGGGACAAGATTAATTTTTCCTATTTGCTACGCCTCCACACTTAAGTTGAACATTGCCCTCAATGTGAGAACTGATAAATATAAAAATAGGGAAAATTAAGGGAAAACGGTACTTCTCGGGGCATAGAGAGATATAGCTACGTTGGAGCTGTCTTTAAGTGATTCCATTACATTCTTTTTTTTGTGAGGAGCGAGAGCTCCTCCACACTTAAGTAGAGCATTATGGGTAAAATTGAAACTTCCCGGGGCTCATAAGTGCTTGGCTGAATTATGAATGATATGACGCGAAACAAAGCGCCAAGCATGTGTATTCTATCACATGTAATATAATACTCCAATTATATAAAAGTGTCCAAGTGTAAAATGAATGCCATACCACCAATCCCAAACTCCACCTGTTTTATTAATCAGCAAAATAAACACTACTATGAAAGCCTATAAAATACTAAAGCGGCCTGTTCGTAGGCACCAAACGATTGCATTTAGGCGCATACAAACAAGCCTTTAGATAAACACCCCAGTGTCCCGAGTGGAACGAGTTTATAGTCTCGTGAGGGTTTTCCAGCGAACACAGAAAAAAACCCATAAATTTGATAAACTTCTTTTGGATGCAGAAATCGAGAATACAACGACAACCGCAAAAGCCCTCCCCCCTCCAGGCCGAATCGTGACATACTTAAAGAAACTTTAGCTTCAAATTTTTTGTTTTTATATATAAATTTTTTAGTTTTTTTTAATTATTATTTACTATTACTACTATTATTATTATACTTAACTTGATTTAAGATTCCTTAATGATACGGTTCAAGTGGGAATGATCCACTCTAAAAGCTTGAGGGTATGGGATTTTTGGTATATACTCACAGTATGGATACTCTTTTGTTTTTTTTTTTTTATATTATATTTAAATTATTAAGCCGAGTACGGTGTAGAAACCTTTTTTGAAAGTCTTAATAGGTTATTATCTTTTTTTTTAAGTTCCAGTTTGTATTAAATCAACAACGTTGATAGGAGGTTTCTCGCTTCCTTATTCGTCGTTCCACAAAAAAGAAAAAATGCAAAAACCTCTCCAACCAACCAACTTATTTTCCAAAAACCCCTTAACCCTGAGACAAGACCGGTAATACCCACACTTGAAACCCGGGTGAGCAGAGGCGTTATGTATTCTGCAATCCAGACCCTAATCCCAGATCCAAGAAAAACGATTAATTATCATAAGAAAACCCCATATTGTGAGATATATATTTCAAACAGACCGCAAATCCCCCCACGCCCCAACCACAAAAAAACAACAAACCCCCAGGACAGGGGGTTGCACGGTATCCAGGATTAATACAGCTTACAATCAATATTATACTAATAATCTAATTTTATACATAAATCGCAATAAATTATTTTCGCCAAAAATAATTCACCTCGAATATTAAAAAAATAACAGAATAATACATAAAATAACATTAATTCAAATCTACTTCACAAAAACAAAACAATTCCAAAACTATCAAACCCACAACAAGTCAAAATACAAAAAAAATATACAATAGATACATTATAACAAATTAACATTAAAGCAGTTTCCCAAAATTCAAAAAAACAAACCCGACACTAGTTGACCACCAAACCAAACCAAACCAACCAATACACCGAACATCAACCCCAAAACCCCCAACACCCCACCCCAACCAAACACAAAAACCACAAAACCCATAAAAAAACCCAAAACCTAAAGATTTCCCACCCACTCAAATCCCCCAACCAAAGAGAAAAAACTCCAACCCCAACCAAATAGCACACAAGCTTACACAAACCACCCCCAACACACCAATACACGCACAACTCAAACCATAACCCTCCACCACTGACCACAAATAATGACCTTTCACCTTTGAAGGACCAATCTTATTTGCCCAAAGATAAAGTCCCCCCTAGCCCCACACCACATAAAGCAACCGAGCAACTAAACCAAGCAAAAAGACATAGATTGTACAAGATCTATTTTAGTTCTTGAGGCTCATTAGTTGACGGTTTAAGAACAAATTAGTTGGGTAAACCAAACACCGGCAGTTTTACGATCGTACGCTATCATAAGTTATCTAATGAATAGTTCTCATGCTTACAGATACGTCTTTTGAAATCTTCGAGAATCATTCCTCACATCATTGTTTAATTCTGTAAGGCGATATCTCTTGAATCAGTAGTATCATTGAAGGATTTGTGTGAGAAAACGAATTCCTGAGGTAATTTTTGGTTTTGGATAACCTTCAGATTGTGAAAATGAAAAATTTGCTTCATGACCGTTCACATTCATCGTCGTGTCGTCGTTCTTAGAAGTGTTACCCCTCTCTAAGCTCATATATTTTTCACACGCATAATCTTGCAATACTCATTTAATCTTATAATTTAGAATCCATAGCCTTTAATTTTTCCATAAATCGAGAACTATCATTATTACTTCCACTTTCATCGGTGAAGGAAACAGATTTTTGATGATGATCGTTTTGAGATTTAGTGGACCAATCATGTTCGAAAAGGACTTTGTCCTTGAGAATTTGAAAAGCTTGATTCGGGCTTTTGTAGAGGAAGATTCCTCTGGTTGTTATGTCCAGGATTGCTTGAGTGGGTTCATCTAGACCATGATAGAATATTTGAATAATAGCTCCTTTGGTCAGACCGTGCCCATGACATTTTCGAAGCATGCTCTTGAGTCGTAACCAAGCGTCGGTTAGACTTTCACATATGTTTTGAGAGAAATTTCTGATTTCAAGTAAAAGACGGTTAAACAACGAAGGTGGAAAGAATCTGTTTATAAAAGCTCTTCTTAATTGTTCCCACGATGTTATAGACTCTTCATTAAGTTCGTTAAACCAGGTTTTAGCTTCATCGCACAAGGAAAAGGGAAATATCAAAAGCTTTACGGCTTTGCTATGTGTTTCACCATATCTGAACATGTTGCAGATTGCGAGAAATTCACGGATGTGGTCATGCGGATCGGCCCGCTGAATACCATCGAATTTATTTTCCGAAATCATTTTTAAGTGAGTACTATTGATAACAAAGTTTTCATCGACATTGGGTTGAACAATGACAGAATTAGGAGTCGGTGCTACAATCTTGGCATTTTCCCACATAGGTTGATCATCGGGATCGAGGATTATTATTTCTTGGAGCGGTAAATTTGGTTCTGGTTCGACATCCTCTTCAGGTATATTTATGATGATAAATTCATTAACGATAAGATGTTCGGCGGAAGATTTGTGTGATTCGATCTAAATGGATTCTTTTTGGATAATTTTAAATTTACAAGACCTTTTTATTAAATTTATATATTAGACTTACTAGTTGTTTTCCGAAAGATAAGGGATTTATACATACGTTAAGCATTTTGAGCAACAGAAGAACATTTTTATATATATAGTTAAGGCTAATAAGATAAATTTAATTATATATAGCAAATAAGGATAAATAAATAAAAGTTATTTTTTTATTTTTGATAGGTACGGCGTACTTTAGGAAAAGTGCGCCGACTTTTCTAGAAATTTTATGTTTTTTTTCTGAATATTATGATAAACTAGATAATTACAAATATACAAAGCATATAATCAGATAAAATACAATTTCAAATGATTATAGAACCTAAGACTAGCAGATTGGGGGTTTTGGTTTTGTTTTTTTTGAAATAATATTCTGTTTGTGAAATTTGCAGAAAGTGCGGCGTACATGGGTAAAGTACGGCGTACTTCCTGGGTTTTCAGGAAAAGTGGCACAAAAATAGGATGTGCGGCGTACTTCCTGAAGAAAAAATGATTTTTGGTTTCCGTTTGCCAGAAAACGGTACGACGAGCTTGAAAATTTTTTGTGAAACAAAATAGCACCAAAAATAAGCAACAAACTATAACAACTTAAACAATTCCCCGACAGCGACGCCAAAAACTTGATGTGTGTTTTACAAGCTTTAAATTTATAATACTAGAAATACCGATTTTTACTAAAAACACAATACTCAAGAAGTATACCCGTTCGTGTATAGTATAGCTTTAGGTAAGTCCAGGTCGTTCCACTTCAGTTGTGTGTCGTGGTTTTCCTAAGCTTTAATTTTTTTATAAAAGACTTGAAAAAAACCGAATTTTTACTAAAAAACACAAAACTCGGGAAGTTAGTTATACCAGTTAGTGTACTAGTTTAGCTGTAGTGTATGTCCAGGTGGTTCAACGGGGAATTGAAGTTTTCACTAGTTTAATGTTAAGGTGCTTAGGTTAATAAGATAATATAAGGATTTGTATTCGGATCAAATTAACCCCAAGACGACTCTTATAACGAATAATGGCATAAAACAGTTTAGGAAAGCAATTTATAAGATGATTCAATCAAATGTTAAGTATGTTTTTTTAGGACAATGATCACTAGAAATGAAGTCATTTGGAATAGTGTTTATAAGTTTAGAAAATAGAGTGATCATAAGTTATAAATCCTTTCCGGCCTTTAAATTATAACTAGTAGATTATATTGATTAATAACAAACAAATCCTTTCGGCTTTATAGTTATTAATAACCAATATATTAAGTGAAATGATTTAAACACATATATAAAAAGAACCCTTTCGGCCTATATTTGATATAATAAATGTTTCTACCAATTCAATAAACACATATCCAAACGCTCCATATCCAAGATCACATTATGCCCAAACAAACATAAGAACACTACTCCATAATTAAAGTAACAAAACTCATAATATTCATCATGAATTCAACAAAGATTATATTCAAAATGAGTACAGAATTCATACCAATTCAAGAGCACAAGTATGGTGATTTCACAAGAATTTCCAAGAACACTTTATTATATTCAAAGCCAAATCCGGAAAACTATGATAAATTCTGTCACAATTCGCTTATAGATTCGAAATACACATTATAAATCTATCTTCTTTTAGGATCAACATACCTACAAGAACAATGATTGGAACTTAACCAAGACTATTCCTAACTTCTCTTCATGGAACTCCTCTTACTTTGATTCTATTGGTCGTGGTTGACTGTTTGGGTTGATGGTGGTTGATGGTGGTGATGGTGGTTTTGTAAGCGGTGGTGATGGAGGAGAGGTTTTGTAGGCCTTTTGCCCTAAAAAAAAAAATATCCCTCTTAAAGGTTCCACACTAAGTGGGGATGATTTGTGGTTGGATGTGTGTAAGAATGGAGTTAGGAATGAGAGGCTATTTATTTGGATTGTTTTGGGGCATAAGTGCGCTCCCTCCGCATTAGTAAAACAATTTCCTCAACGGCTTTAACGAAAGATGGAGGTGGGGTTTGGTGGTTGCTTGAAATTGTTTGAGTAATAGCGGTCATGGCGGTAGTCACAGCACTTGTTTGCTGATTTACTACATGAGTAAGTGTGGCTATCTCGGAGGAAGAAGAAGAATTAACATCATTTGATTTCACTTGAGAAACAATCAATTTGTTTCGTAAATTGCGGACCTTGGATTTGTTTTCGATAATCGTCAACACATCTCGAGTACTTTTTTCCAAAAGATTACCACCGGCGGCAGAATTTAAAGAATCTTGGTCGGCCGGGTGTAAGGCATTGTAGAAGGTATTAAGTTGGTGCAATTCGGTAAAATCATGATGAGGGCATGCACGAAGGAGATCTTTGTAACGATCCCATGCCTCATGAAACGATTCACCAAAATGTTGTTCAAAGTTGGAAATTTCATTTCGGAGATTTCTCGTTCTTGAGGGGGGAAAGAATTCATTGATGAATTTAGAAACAAGATCTTCCCAAGTGAGAATAGAACGAGGGGGTTCTTTTTCGAGCCAACGATGGGCTGCCCCTGCAAGAGAGAATGGAAAAAGCATAAACTTAATCGCCTAATTAGGCACATCCTTGTTATTCTTATTGTAGATAGTTATTTGTATAATCCAACGAATGTGATCTTGTGGGATTGTCTTTCTCAACGTCTCCTGAAGAATTGGTCCGAAGTCATCATATTAATGAGGACTTTCATGCCGTGAGCTCGAAATGCTCAGCAAGATTAGTTGGAACTCGATTACCTTGCATAACCTCGTGTTGGGTGCACGGAAGCAAATTCCTGCCATAGTACGTTGATCGGCCATCGTATCTACGGGAGATTCTTCAAGAGAAAAAGGGTTGTCTTGAACGTTCTCCGGTTTTACACGGTTTACCGATTTGAAGTAGTTGGATTAGGAGAAGATTCACCAACTAGATTCGAAGAAGAGCGAGTGCGCATGCACTAAAAAAACAAGAACAAACAAATATTTTGGTACCGGATGTAAAAAGTTCACAGTAGCTCTTTAAAATACTCCAAGTCGAGCGGGAAGGAATTCAGCACGCCGAAGCGATTTAAAAGGTCCTTCCTTTTTGGGCGATGTTCCTTGGATCAAGCTCGCCTTATACCCTCCTTATAGTTTGTAATTCAAAGGTGAGCCGATTATAACAATTAACAACACGATTTATTTTGTTGGTTTTTCAATTTTTTTGGTACTTTCAATACTTTAGGAAAAGTATTGTTGGTATTTTTTTTATTTTTTTATAATAAGAAAATATTCACAAACGGAAAATGATAACTTCACGAGGAAGGGTATTCAAAAACTAATCTTCAAACGAAACACGATAATCGTCTCACGACCTCCCCGGCAGGGGTGCCAAATTGATAACCTGCCTTTTCAGGGGTAATTATATCAAATAAAGTATACGTATTCCAAAAGATTTAAAGAAATTACTTTTGACCAAAGTAAAATCTAAAATCTCCCGGGTCGTTTCCCGTCGAGGCGTGAATTGAAAATCGGTTACCTTCGTGATCGCGTTTTTGAATGGTTCAATGATTTTTTTGATTGGTTTTCTAATTCTATTGATAATAAGTAAAGAAAAGTAGAGAAAACCTAAAAATAAAAGCAACTAAAGCTTAAAACCTAAAAAACAAGAACGGGAATCAAAACCCGTTCTTTTTAAAAATTAAAATTCTAAAAATTTATTTCTACGAACGCAAATTTAATTTTCCTATGTCCTATATGATAAAAGAAAATTTTCTAAAAAAGAATTATATTTTTTATGAACTTTTTTTAATAAATTTTTTATGATTTAAAATTGTTTTTAAAAAATAAAATTAATTGTAAAATATTTTAACATAATGGGAAAATCTGGAAAAAAATGTGAAAAATACTTTGAAGCAAGGAGAATCTAAGAAAAATAAAAACAGGTTGCCAGCTTATTGGAATAAGCTGGGAAAAAGCCTAAAAGGGCTGATAAGCTTATGGCTTAAAAAGGGTTAAAGAATTAATTGTGTCGGATCTGACCAGATGGCCCTATCTGGTGTTGTGGTTAGTGTGTGTGTTGTGTGGGACGAGTGTGTGTTAAAGGGGAGGTCACAGGGTCAAATCCTGTAGCCTCTATTTTTGCTAAAACTTTTTTTTTATTTTTTTATCACACTAAAATGACCAACTTTAAAAAAGATACTTTTTATACAACTTAAAATTAAGCTGGAATATGTACTTAAAAAGGTGACAGTTAACTTTTTTATACTAAGACTAAAATGGCTAAACAGTTAAGTTATTTAAAACTCAATAAGCAAATTAAAAAACAAAAAATAAGCCAAAAACGATTTGAAACCTTACACCTAATAAGCACTTCTAATCAGGGAATAAGCAAAGAGAAACAATAGTTAAGCTAAAAGAATAAGCAATTTAAGCATTGGGCACAGACCAGCAGCAAAAGCTAAGGGGGGGACTAATTTTTGGGCTTAATTTTAAGCACCTTGAAGAATCCGTATGGCTATGTGGGCTATATCACCTTAAAGCTTGACTTATAAACTACAAATATCTGCAAACAGAAAGGAATTTGAAATTCTAATAAGCCACTAAAAAGGCTAGTGAAAATGGCTATTCAGGCTGAATGCACTGTTTTGGTTTTTTCCTTAAAAAGCAAGAGGCAATATTGCCAGGACCTAATTTAAGCTAACTAATAAGCCCTAAGTTGAATTTTAAGCTGAAACATATAAAGTCTATACTACTAACTACTTGTGCAAGAAAAATCAGACCTAATACTATTTCTAACTTATCTAAATTTAAACTTGGAAAAGGGCTTTTTACTTTAAAAACTGACTTGACAGGTTTTTGACTAAACAAAAGTAAACCCAAAAAGACTCTTGACTACTGCATTATGACACTAAAAATAACACAAACCAAATGCTTAAAAGTAGTTAAAAATGTCTTAATCAAATAAGCTGGAGTAATCTGTTGTGAGACCACAGATTCAACACATAGCTTTTAACTTTTTGGAAAAAGAGTTTTAAGATTTAAAAGCTTTTGGAAACTGGTTTAAAGAGCTTAAAGGAGCTTGTCAAAGTAGGCTAAGTGACCCAAATGGTTTTACAACTGTTTTGTCCTCTTTGACGTTTTGCAAAAACACCCTTTTTAGTTTTCTAAATCAAAATTTTAAAAGATTCTTGATGTGTTAAGCGAAAACGTTTTGAACACAGATTGATGGCGAGCTAAGTTTAAGTACATTAAGCAGGATCCAAACTAATAATAAGCACTTAAATTAAGTAAAAAGCAGTAAGCAGTATTAAGCAATTAAAGGCAATTTAACATAAAAACTTAAGTAAATGACAAATAAGTAGTGCACAAAGACAAATTAGCATAAAATAACATAAATAAGCACAAATAAGATGAAAATAAGCAGTAATAAGCAGATGAACAGTAAATAAGCAAAATTGGAAAATGGAGACTTCAAAATCCCTTACTCAAACAGGTGATTAAATATAATCTTCATGCTCTAGCTTGTCTAGGACATTGCTTGTGTGGTTTTATGCTTCTTTCCTATGCTAGCCTTATCTTCCAAAATTGCTGATTGGATACTTTTAGGGGGTGAGCTTTTTGTGTTTTTTTGTTTGGGATTCTTAGACAGATATGAAAAACAAATGTTTTGTATAAGCTTTTCAATGGTTCAAAAGCTTACTACAAGAGCTTAAAAAACCATTATTTTAAAGAAGTTAAGGTAAATGGACAATAATTTAAGGAAACATGAAATTTTCATTACTTAAGAAAAATTTCAAAGACGTATTTAAATGATAATGAATTAAAGACAGCATCGTTAAATTTAAAGTGGCCTAAACTTTGTTAATACAAAGAATGGACTAACAAATTCACCTTAGACAATAGCTACAAAATATCCTATATTTATACTAAAACTATTCTAAGTCTTGAGCTTCACTTGTGTGCTTCTTTTGTGTGTGCTTCAAGAGCTGTGTTTGTTGTGTGAGTAGAAGCCAAAATCAAATCTCAGCCATCAATTTTGTTTGCTCTCCAAGTCAAGTGATCAAAACCCTTGATTCCGTGTCTTTTTCCCTTGTCCAAAAGAATGGTGTAGGATTGCCAACATGGCATTGACTTCTTAAGAGGTGGGGTTCAAAGGAAAGGGATGGTTTTGGAGTGGGTTTTTTCGGGTGAAGAGGCGTTTCTGAAGGTGGATAGTGGCAGGGGAAGATATAAACAGAGTGACTTGGGTTGTTTTTTTTCATTTTTCTATATTTTAATTTTTTATTATTTAATTTTAGGGCTGGGAAATCTAGTTTAGGTTCAACTAAGTGAAAGTTTGTTGGGGATTGACAAGACTAGCCCCTGAATTTGTATTGTTTTATTACATGGAAAGTCCTTGTGGTGTTAAAAGGTTTTGTAATTTGTCAATTTTGGTCCTTGAGGGTGTATTGTGAGTTTATACTCACAGTCCATAAAGGACTAACAGGTTTAATTGTTAAAGGGCTTGGGCTAAACGTTTGTTATAAAGGATTTTAGGCTTTTGTAACTGTTTGGGCCAGATTGTGTAAAAGGTATTTGGCCTTTTATCTTTTAAAGGATTAATAGTCTTGATATTAATAGCTTAATGGGCTGCCCCGGCCCATTAGATAGGTAAGGGTGGGTCCATTAAGTATTTCTTCGATTTCAGCTTCGGCCTTGACCTTTTTGAAGGGGTTGACTTTGAATTTGACTTTTGGTTGACTTTGACTGTTGACTGGTTGACTTTGACTTTTGGTCTAGTAAATGAATTGGCAGTTTAATCAGAAAGATAGTAACTATCCGATTCACTCTTATCGTGTTGTCTGCTTTGAGACGCTCCGGTAACAAGAATGGCTAGTGCAACTATGAAACCCTATCAAGAAGATTCATTTGAATTTTATCTGATCACAAGCAGTATTTATACTGAGAAACGGGGAACCATTAGTTATTGCAACCGATTCAACGAAAGTAAACAAAGACACTTTTGTCTAAATCTATCGATTATAACTAGCCTAAACCTGCATGTTCTCCTGGCGATTGCTGCAGCTGATTCCTGACAAGTTAAATATTCATTACCACATGCTCATGCTCAAACCACAAAGACATACTATAAGCATCAAGATTCAAGAATCAAGAAAGCTTAAGAATTAAAGACAAAGACTTCCACAAACTCTGATATTAAAGATCCCTCCTAAGAAACCATGCTTTGGGGGACACTATTAGAAAGCTTTCAAGATGATGCAAAGTATGAGCATGTTGGTTAAGACACATGATCGCAAGGTGGCAAAGACGATCAAGACAAACAAGGAAAAGATTTAAAGATCTCAGAATCAATGACTAAGTCAAAATACAATGACAAAGGTTAAAGATCAAAGATCACACAACATGAAAGAATAAGACTACAACATAATAAAGACCAAAGATTTAAGAACTCAATGACAAAGCAATCTCAAGAAGTTAAAGTAAGCAAGATTCAAGATCTCACCTCAGGAATTCGAAGACCACACATTAAGGGAGATTGTTAGCTAATCTGCAGGAAGCCTTGCTTCGAGGGAGATTGTTAGCCTCAAAATATTAAGTCGAACAAGGAATCTTGGCTACTAATCATGGAAGCTCGGTATTTATTTATCAAATGTTATAATAGGCTAGTTACGGGTAGCGGGTTTGTTTAATTAATCTAATTATGTAAGCATTATGGGTTTAAGCCCATAAGACTCGAGCCCAACCTAAGTCCAAACAATTTGGCCCAATAAATTTCATAGTGAGCCTACCCAATAGACAAGTCCAACCTTACATGGTTGTGGTATAAATACACCTTCTCTATATGTGGAAAAGGTTGGTTGTCTCATTTGTTTTATTTTGTATATACATAGCAATCCAAACACTCTCTTATTTTCTCTCTCTTTTCTCTCATCTTTTTCCTCTTTTCTCTCTTTATTCTTATCTTTTTTTCTTGTGATTACCATGGTAAAGTGAAGTGATTCTTGATTCCTAATAAAGACCTATAGTTTTCATTTTACTAAGAACATAAGTGTTTTCCAAGTATTATCAAGTGGGTTAGGACTAGTAACAAACATTTGGGTTTGCATAGGTTTATTGGTGTTCTTCTTGCGTTCTTGTTCGCTAGCCTTTCCCATGATTTTGTAAGCATCAAGAACCTTTTTCCATACTTGTTATTTCATACATAATGCATGTCATGTTCATATTAGGACTTATATATACTTTTGTAAAACCCATGTAAACATATTTCTGGTCTTAGATGCTCCTAGCATACTCACATATATGTCTTGGGATGTTCCTTATTTTTTCAGAATTTATAAAGGTCATTTACTATGGTTAATAAGGTACATGATGGAAGTCAGTCAATACCAACAAGATCCTGATTACCAAATTTCTTTTGTAAAAATCACTAGGTTAAGAGCATGTTGGGTGTTTGAGCCAGTTGAAACATTTGTAGAGGACTCATTAATTTGAAATATGAGATTCGAATGAACATATAACGATAAGTAACGAGGGAGATATGACCCGTTTACGAAGGGGCAAAGCTGTTATCTTTGGACATCAGTTACTGAAGTGCACCATTTTGGTTATAACATTTGATTTGTAACAAATTGAGTCAAATGGCCTGCATATTTGATAACTAGACACAATGTAGATAATCTTAGAATCTGGAAACGCATGATTTTATGGGAAAACGAGGGAGATATAGCCGATTTATGACACAAGTTTTTAGAAAAACTATTTTAAGCAGATCTGAAAATATGTTTGCATAAACCAACACCTAAAACTTATGAAATGGAATAGAGGCCTTGAAATAATGAAAGTAGACACATTTAGCTTCGTTTAGAGAGTTTTCCCAAGAAAATAGGCTTTAAAACGAGTTAGATACGCTCAACTTAAGTTAGACTTATAACTTCATAAAACTAGTTTTAATCTACTTTTAGTTTAAGTGTTAAAAACCTTTTTCCTAAACTTTTACATATATAACTTTATAAACACCTCACTACGAGTATATATTAGTGGCATCGCATTGTGTAATTCATATTCATATGTACACTTGACATTTTCTTATACGAGCTATAATTAATTAGGTTGCATTTCGGATCACACATGACGTTTCACTTTATTGATTTTCTATAATTAATACACTTTACTAGAGGTGAGTTTATTTCCCCACTTTCACTTGTTTTACAATTACTTTACAAATATTGGGGGGCAAATACATGCTCGTTACAACTTGTTTACATATTTATTTATAGTCTCTTTTACATACTCTTTACAAACTCCTTTACATACTTGATTTTATGACTCGTTTACATACTCACATACATGGTTGCTTTACTTATGGACACAAGTACTTTAAAAGTTTACAAATACATTGCTTGCTTTTACATGGATACTATTACTTCAAACTTTTATGCATTGCCCATGTAACATCCAAGAATTTTCGAATTTAGAATGACGATTTCAATCTTTGACTTTTAGGGTCTGGCTTGACTTATAAGAGCGATCATCTAAATCACGTTTTCACGACTCGGACTCTAAAGCAATTTGATGTGGAATGACATTCCTGACAAC
>BQNB010120851.1:0-20561 GCA_026074375.1 Tanacetum coccineum | reverse complement strand
TGTGGTCGAAAATCTGATATGGAGGAAGTTTTGGAGTGTTTGGAAGGTGGTAGTATGGTGGGATGATGGTGGTAGCATTTGAGAAATGGTGTTGGTGGTGTGAGGTAAAAGTCATTTTGCACATTTTGTGCATTATGTAGAGAGGTTTCAATGTCATGAGACAAGTCTTGAAGTTGCCCAATCTCTTCCATGATTTGCTCCCTAGCCATAAAAGGTTTTGGCTGAGCACAAAGTCTATTTCCTCTCCTTGAGAGGTTAGTAGGAGGAAGGAATAGCTCATATTCCATGGGGTCGGAATGAGGGAAACTTGGGTCGTTGATTTGATCAAGAGAGGGAGGTGGTGGTAGATTTAAACTTCTTAGAGGTAAATCTTCTAAGGAGTTTAAGTATGCGTGAGGTGAGCTTGATAGAGTGGTGAATAAGAGTACTCGAGATGCTAGAGGGGATGCTTTGATAGGTGGAGTAGAGAGTACTTGACTAGTGATAGGTGGAGTGATGGACAAAGTAAGGATAGTAGTAAGAGTTGTGGGAATGATGTTGTTTCCTTATATGGGTAATGATACATTGGATGATATATCAGTGATCCTAGTGCTAGCTAGCTTTCTTGGTGGGTTCTTGGTGGACGAAGAAGCACTTGAGACCATTTTTGGTGGTGAATGAGGTTGGTATTAAGGGTGAAGATCTCAGGTTTTTGGAAGACGATTAAGATGGTGATTTCAAGGTTAACAAGGTCTTAACTTATAGCACCAAGTGATGTAAAACATTTAATGCTTTAACCACTAACTTTTCACTAAAAGCAATCATTAGGCGTGTTTAATGGAAAAGTAAGTCAAAACTAACCATTGGACAACCTTCCTACAGGTACAAACTACATAATTAAAGAGTTGGATTCAAAAGTTAACTACCCCAAACGGCCAAAAGCCTTCTGTAGAACTGGCAAGCACGATACCCTTTGTAGAAAGGAACCGCCCTTTGATGCACATGGTACCGGCATCTGCACACTAGCACACTCAAAATTTAAAATATCTAAAAACGCGGCAAATGATTTCCAGGACTATTTTTCTTCCCAAAAGGGTGATCAATACTTTCCTAGATGAAGCAGAGATCTTTGAGCTAAGAACCTATAAATTCTAGATAAACCAAACGATCCTTACTCTAGATTGAAATTTAGCCAAGGAACTTAAATAGCCTAAAATATTACCATAAATACAAATATTTTTGTCTACAGACCAACATCCAATTATTCAATACATAAAACAAGATAAACAACAAATATTCATACACAAATACATGCCAAATTGTTTTACTAAACACAACCATTAAAAGAAACACCACCGATTTAGCACACTTCACTTCTTCTTCTTGCCAAGGTTGGAGAGAAAATGACCGAAACATTTGAACATCCCTTTGGTTTGCTTGAACTCCTTCGATGCTCCTTCGATAATGGGTGGAAGTTGGTCATAATAATCAATGGGATCGAGGGTGAAGTTCTCAGTCGGATAAATTTGTTCTTGAGTTCGAGTTGGAGATTGAGATGACGAGGATCCTGAGGATGTTTGAGGGTGAGGTCTTTTTCCATCAACCATTGATGTGCTGTCGTGTAGGGTCAATTTATTGATTACCAAGTTTTAAATTTATATTTAGCTGACTTATCCTAAAACAACACTTTAACGGGCAATGTACCCGATCGATAGGAGTTTCATGGTAAGTAGGGTGTCGATCACTAAGAACGAGAGCGTTAATTCCTAATTCTATCAGTATTTTAGTTATCTAAGTTAAACCTAAATTAATCTAATTTATGCAAGACCTAAGTTAGTCCTAATCTAATGATAAGGGGGTTTCGGCCTGATAGACTGGCACGAGATTTAGTTATCTAACCTAAGGTTTTGATGACAAGTAAAGCAATAAACACACACAAGAAGACAAACAAATGATAGAGAAGTGGTTGAGAACTAATGTAAGGAAAACGTATCAATCATGAATAATCCGATAAAATGCAGGTTTCTTTATTAGTGCAATGATTGTCTTATCTCGAAGGGCATATCATTCCTAGACTTAGGCGGTACTTCTTCCTAAGACCTAGACACGCTAATTCTATCATAATTAGACGCATCCGCATAAAGCAAGCATTTATTGATTATAATCTATCTTAGAAGATTAGTAATGGTGCTCTTACTAAACCCTACCTCATGGAGACTTTACCCACTTACTGCTTAACGGCTCTTTATATACTAGTAGTCCACTGTCCTAGTCCTTACCAATGGAATAAGAACGTACTCGTTGATACCAAGGTCACCTTATGGCTCAACTAAGCTCACTAAACTAAAGGTAAGGATAGGTCAATATTTGTGATTCTAGATATATAAATTGTAATATGGAGAGCTATCCCGGACTCTTAGCCTACGCCCAAACAACACTAAGTTGCAGCGCATTAAATATGTAAGACTAGACCCAGTTGAATGATAGGTCGCATACTTATGAGAACTATCCGATATCTAGTTAAGCTACATGCGATATCCTTAGATACGGATTGAAAGCATATTAAAGCACATAAACGAGTATTATGTAATAAACATAATCAACAATCAACGATAAATTAAGCAATCAAGATAAACAAACCAAACATTAGATCTTCATAAACATGGTTGATACCTAAATGTATCAGCCGATAGTCATTGTAAAAATACACACGGTTTCATATATGAACGATTAAAGAAAAGAAACCTTAACTGAACGTGTATTGGGTTGCGCGAAGATTACAAGAGTTTTTCTATGATCTTGAGGCTCTTTTCTGACCTTCTATGCTCCTTTATTCATCTCTTGGTTGACTTGGTATTCACTTGCACACCTAAAACTGAGTTTATGGTCTTTTATTTATAGCGTTTGGAAACTAGTCAATACGCCGTATCGAGCGATGTGGGATACGGTATATTGGGGATTTCTTGGATTAAGGACCACGGTTAATATCTTCTAGAATATTCATGTATAATAAACCTTGGATACGGCGTATAAAGGTTCCTGGATACGGCGTATAGCTCTTCAATCCTTCGTGGTTATCTATAAAGTGTAGGCAAGGATACGCCGTATCTTCTTGCTGGATACGGCATATTGAGGTAAAATCAGTTGGTTCTTCTTTGTTGACCAAAGTATTATATACGGCGTATCGTTGATGTGGATACGGCATATTCTTCAAAGTCAGAAAATGGTCTTTTAATTCGTCAAAGTCTTGGATACGTCGTATAGGTCTAGAATAATGCGGCGTATTTGCTGTCAGATCAATAGACTTTCTTAAACTCTTCGTTTATGCTCCAAAATGCGTGCCTTTTAGCATAACTTCACCAAGTACTCCATAATTACTGCAATTCTCAAATACAAACGATTAAGTAACAATTCTTTGCAATAATCATACAAAATAGGTAATATACATGGGATAAATGATGCTATAAAACTGACGTTATTTGATGTCATCAAATATCCCCCCACTTGAATCCTACTTGTCCTCAAGTAGCCTTTAGAAGTTTTTGAAAATGTATCCCTAAGGATTTTTCCGGTTAAGCATTTATTTGATCTATTACAAGTACACAACCAAACACCTCACGAAATAGGAAGATGAAAACACTCAAATTACTCAACTAATCTATGTGGTAACATGTAACTAATTCGCTCAATTGCTCGGTCATGACGAGTATTCTATCATAGGCTTGGCAAGGATACACATCTTTACCACTAGAGCTAAGGACTAACAAGTTTATAAAGGTAAAATATGTTTTTATTATAAGGCTTAGGGTTGATTACTCTAACTAATCTTTATCGATACCAATATTCCAGGAGGGCGACAAAGACCACACATACACACCCGTAATGATGGGATAGACACATGTGACTGCTCACTCCCACCTCGAATAAGCTAAAGAGTAGGACTAGTAGAGTAATATAGGGTATGGATAACTTTCACCAATAGTAATAAACCAACAAGGCAGCTGAGACATGCATACATGGCCGTAACGACGGAATAGACATGCACGCTCGATCACATCCTCATTCACGTAAAACCCATGGTTAATGATTAGGAAAGGGAATTAAATTGTTGTTAAATAAAAATTACGAAACAAATAGATTAAGTCTAAAATACAAGTTGCTAGACACTTTTTTCCCGACCGTTACCATGACAAAGACACAACTATTTACAACGTCTTGATCATAAATAAAAAACAACAACCTAAGTTGGTGTTCCCGTAACGGTCAACTTCCCAATCATCCCATATTTTACATACTTTACAAGGCAAGTGGCGATATCTTCTACTTTTTACAATACTCTACATCGTCGATTTGTATCAACGAATAATCGATCCTTCGTGTAATTCCTTTGGTAGTTGCAAAATGATTATCTTCAAAATTTTCCTTCTCTCTCTTTTTTTGCTATCACTATACTACGAAACTCGGAGTAGTTTCACCATCTTCACGATCATAATAATTTCGGATAATTCCTTCGGTAATTCTTCGTTCTTCGTACGTACCATTAATTGTGATGGTAGTAAAAATACATGAGTTTTTGATACTTTATCTTTCTATTTGTGATGTGCAAATTCTTCCAACCGTACCAAAGATAGAAAAATGACACAAGACTCGGGAAATACATACTTTACACTTTAAGCAACTAGCAATTGTAAAATAAACTTAATCTAACAGGGTAGGCTAAGGTGTAAAGGTGTAACGAAATAAACAAGTTGGTGTAATTCCTAAAGGATTGGCTCTACGGGTTGTTCTAGGGGTATCTTACTCTTAAAGTGAGAGTAAACAAAGGGTTTATACGAGGGTTAACTAACCAGTGTAGTTAGTTAATAAACAACATGTATAGGCTTTTTGGGTGTAATCCTAAAATTTTACCAATTTAAACAAGTTACTCCATCTAAATCCATAGTACTCATCACTGTGATCTCGAATAGATATACCAAGCTAAGTTCTAAAGTCTACTACATCACCGACACACTCATATTTTGTAGAATTTAGGTAAATATTTGGAAACGGGTAGGTTAAATCCTCACAATATCTAATAAGATGTAACATGTAATTTCACAAAAGTATGCTTGAATTTTTTTTTAAATTTTAGCATATTTTAAGCATTTAGTGTGAAAATTAGGACAAGTAAACATTCTAATTCCCATCCCCCCACTTGAATTATACAACGTCCTCGTTGTATAGATAAAACATTAAAAACGGGATTTAAAAATAATTAGAATGAGAAACTCCCCTGATATTTGCTCGGTAGATTTCTCCATTGAGTTGTGAGCAAGATCTTGTGTTGAACAGCCGTCTTGAAATTTCAAGACTTCAACATCACGTGATTTCCAGATTTATAAATACTCCACCAACGTCGTCGTTTTCGTTCAGAAGGTCCTGTGTTAAGCATAAGAAAACAAGTGCAATTTCTATCTCCGTGTATTCGTTGGTTAGACTCGAAATAAACACCTAAAACTGTACAGGAAGTCGATACGCCGTATCCATACCCTAAGATACGCCGTATTGATACATGTGTCAAATACGCTGTATTCGTTTAACGAATACGCCGTATAGACTGTGCTGAAAAATAAAGACTGGATAACGTCCAGAAGGTCAATACGCCGTATCCATGGGGTTTGGATACGCCGTATAGACAGTCTGGGAAGACAGACTCGATAAAAATTAAAAAATTACATTCCTGGTTGTCTCCCGAGAAGCACTTTTGTTTACAGAAAAGTTTTTAAGTTAGACTTGCCCCAATTTACTCCCATCCTTATAAAATAATTTGGGGTCGAACGGGATGCCAAACGGCACATATAAATTCTTAATATTTAAAAGCATCCCGCTGTTAAGATAATTCAAGTCACGATTTTAACATTTAATTCCTTGATAAAATTTTTAGTTTTGAAAAATTTATTAGATGTATCATGACTTGTTTCCAAAAGCTTATTTGACCCATGTGCATAGGCACCATCATCCGTATTTATTACATTACCCCCCGAAGAATGTTTAATATCAATTTATTCTCATCATTGTCCTTATCCGATTTTGAATCATCGGGATAAATTAAGTTAAAAGAAAATAGATCATTAAAGTATAAAACGTTTTGTTCCTTTTCATCACATTCGGACAATGATGTTTCATCTTCAAATTAAATTCATCGATATGTTGAGGACTTACAGTAGGTTCAGTTAAGAAATCTAATTTAGACGTTAGAGCATCATTGTAAACAATGGCTGGAAATTCTTTATCAAATTTTTTTAAAGTAGTCTAAATCATCAAAATAACTGACCATAGGCTCGGGTGATGGAAACAAAGGCATATTAAATTTATCATTATCATTTTTCAAATCCGTTTTTAAATCGTTGAAAGAAATTATTTTGTAAGAAAATAAATTTTTGTCAAAAATTACCGTGCAATCTTCATCGTCGGATTCGTCAAATGATATTCTAAAGTCGATTTCATCGTTGTTAAGAGAACTTACCGTAGGCTTATACGAGAGTGTTGCTTCAGATGTTAACGTGTCGTTAAAGACTATAGCTGGGAATTCAGTTTCAACAGATCCGAGGTCATGAACGTCTTCATTATCCCAGATCTTACCATACGTTACAGTTTTACAGTTATCCACCTTACCTCGCCTACGAGCTTTTTCTTCCTCAAGCCTGATATACTCTTCCATAGTAATGTTAGGGTTGTCCATTTTTACCTTTAATAAATTTACTAAGAAAGAAAATGGTCAAATTTACTAATACGCCGTATTCAGTAACTGAATACGACGTATTGATGATAGAGTCGAATACGCTGTATTGCCTTGAAAAAAATTTATATGCCGTATCTAATAAATTGAATATGCCGTATTGAGTATTCGAATCAGAAGGTTACAGCGAACTGTAATAATGCACACAAACACACAATATGCAAAAATATACAATGCAGGAAATTAAACACAAACAAGCACACACAAATATGCAAATTAATCTAAACTACACTAAACTAAAAATACTAATAAAATAAGAATTAAACAACTTCACTCCCTGGAAACGGCGCCAAAAACTTGATGTGTCGTTGTGTAGGTGTTATTTAGGTATCAAGTTTTACTATTTATTTTATGCCGACTATACCTAAAACAACACTTTAACGGGCAGTGTACCCGGTCAGATGTAGTTTTGTGGTAAGTAGGGTGTCGATCACTAAGATTCATAATTCTATCAGTATTTTATTTATCTATGTTAGTACTAAATTAATATAACTTATGCAAGACCTAAGTTAGACCTAATCTAATGATAGGGGGTTTCAGCCTGAGAGACTGGCACGAGGTTTAGTTATCTAATCTAAAGTTTTGATGACAAGTAAAGCAATAAACACACACAAGAAGATAAACAAACGATAGAGTAGCGATCAAGAACTAATGTAAGAAAAACGTATCAACCATGAATAATCCGATAAAACGCAGGTTTGTTTATTAGTGCAATGATTGACTTATCTCAAAGGGCATATCATTCCTAGACTTAGGCGGTACTTCTTCCTAAGACCTAGACACGCTAATTCTGTCACAATTAGACGCATCCGCATAAAGCAAGCATTTGTTGATTATAATCTATCTTAGGAGATTAGTAATGGTGCTCTTACTAAACCCTAGCTCATCGAGACTTTACCCACTTACTGCTTAACGGTTCTTTATATACTAGTAGTCCACTGTCCGAGTCCTTACCAATGGAATAAGAACGTACTCGTTGATACCAATGTCACCTTATGGCTCAACTAAGCTCACTAAACTAAAGGCAAGGATAGGTCAATATTTGTGATCCTATGATTCTAGATATATAAATTGCAATATGGAGAGCTATCCCGGACTCTTAGCCTACGCCCAAACAACACCGAAGTTGCAGCGCATTAAATATGTAGGACTAGACCCAGTTGAATGATAGGTCGCATACTTATTTGAGAATATCCGCTATCTAGTTAGCTACAGGCGATATCTAAGATACGGATTGACGCATTTTAATGAAAAATTAACGAGTATCATGCGATAAACTAATCAAACAAGCAAACGAATAAAATTAAGCAATCAAGATAAACAAACCAAACATTAAAATATTTATATCATGGCTGATACCTAAGGTATCTGCGTCCGATAGTCATTGTAAAATGACACATGGGTTTCATATATGAAACGATTAAAAGAATAGAAACCGTAACGATTGCGTTTTGGTAGCGCAAGATTACATGAGTTTTCTATGATCTTGAAGCTCTTTTCTGACCTTCTATGCTCCTTTATTCGTCTCTTGGTCGACTTGGTGGTTTAGGGATTCACTTGCATACCTAAAACTGAGTTTAGACCGTCTATTTTTATAGGGTTTGGCAAATTGATCGTAAGACTGTATCGAGTCTGATGTAGGTTACATCGTAGTGGAGATTTCTTGGAGTTATAGGACCACCGCGGTGGATATCTGCCATATTATTGATTATGATTTTGTGAATACGGCGTATTGATGTCTCCTGGATACGGCGTATTGGTGTCTTCAATCCATCGTGGTTATCTATGAAGAGTAGGCACGGATACGTGGATATCCTTGTTGGTACGGAGTAGTGGTGGTCTAGGTCAATATTTGTGATCCAATGAGTTTAGATATATAAATTTCAATATGGAGAGCTATCCCAGACTCTTAGTCTACGCCCACACAACACCGAAGTTGCAGCGCATTAACTATGTAGGACTAGACCCAATTGAATGATAGGTCGCATACAAAAGCACATAAACAAGTATAAATTGATAAACATAATCAAACAATCAACGATAAATTAAGATAATCAAGATAAACAAACCAAATATTAAATCTTCATAAACATGGCTGATACCTAAAGGTATCAGCCGATAGTCATTGTAAAAATACACACAGTTTGATATATGAACGATTAAAGTAAAGAAACCTCGATCGAACACGTATTCAGTTGTGCGAAGATTACAAGAGTTTTCCTATGATCTTGAGGCTCTTTTTTGACCTTCTATGCTCTTCTGATTGTCTCTTGGTCGACTTGGTGGTTTAAGGATTCACTTGCATACCTAAAACTGAGTTTAGGGTCGTCTTTTTATAAGGTCTGGAATTCGGTTCGATACGGCGTATCCAATGGATTAGATACGGCGTATTGGGGTTTCTTGGAGTAGGGACCACGCTTGATATCTTCCAGAATATTATATTGATTTCATATCTTGAATACGACGTATGGAGTCCTCTGGATACGAGACGACAAAAAAAAAGAAACCAAAGAGCGATAAAAAAACAATAAAGAGGAAACAAACGGCGACAAACAACAGCACACACCCCCCCCCCCCCAGCCGCGCCTTAACACTCACCGGCCCCCCCCCCACCAAGACGCCACCCCCCAGCTAAACCCCGCTAACGCCCCCCCTCCTTCCCCTTTACCTCCCCGCCCACTGATCGTTCCCCCGAGTCCCACCCACTTACCCCCCCCACCCCCCCACGCTTCTTCATTCCCCCCACCCCCCCTCGCCCCCACCCTCTCCTCCTCCCGCTCCCGTTCTCCCCGGACCCACCGGTGGCCCTTAGTGTTCTCCCCCTACCCCCCCGCCCTCTATCCCCTCCCCCCCCCCCCATATTCCCCCCCCCCCCAACGCCCCCCCGCTCGTCCCACCGACCCCCCCGCTCCCATCCCACCTGCCCCCCCCCCCCCCACGGCCGCCCCTCCCCCGTTTCTCCCCCTCGGCCGATCCCTCGCCCCCCTGCCCCCCCCCACCCGGTTTACCTCCCCCCCACCCCCTCGCTCCCCCCTCGTTCCCCCCCCCCTCCTCCCAGCCCCCATCGGGCTAAATCCACCCTCCAGCGATCCTCACTTTACCCCCCCCCCCACCCCTCGTGCCTCTTCCACCCTCCCCCCCTCCCTCTCACTCCCCGCCTCCAATACCCCCCTGGTACCCTTCCGTCCCCCCAGCACCCGCTCCCTTCGCCCACCCTTCCATACCTCCCCCCTTACTAATAACGATCTCTACATAGGACAAATTTAGCGATCCGGCACGGCACCCCCTACACATCTATAACGAAACGCGTAAAGGTTCTTAATAAAAGACAACTCAAATAAAACAAAAACTCATCCAACCAACCCCCCCCCCCTCCCCACCCACTCCCCCCCGTCTACCTTCCCCCCTTCCGCGCCTATATTCCTATGTAATCACCAATTACTCATATTTACAGCAAATCTCAAATATAAATGATTAAGTAACAATTCTTTGCAATAACTATACAAAAAGAGGTTTGAATAAAGAGGGAAAAATGATTCAAAAAACTAACCAGTAAACTTGATGTCATCAAATATATTTTTACCAAGTTTTAAATTCATAAAACTCGATCTACCTGACAACGTAATAACGAGCAGAGAACTCGATCGTGGGTAGTACAGAATGGTAAATCCGAGGTCGTCCCAAGAGCTAAGTGTAATAGGTATTTAATATGAGAATGACACGTTTATAAAATGGTTTTGAATTGATTTGAAATAAATAACAATAAAATAAATAACTGAAAGTAAAAGAGTTAGAGATATCAAGAGATAAAACGTGCTAACCTAGTTACTTCATTACTATTGTTATGAAAATGCATTCTTGTGCAATGTTAAACTAAGGTTTCATTAGCGGTTTTTAAGGTCGATAGACTTGAATATGCATATTTAGTCTATCCTATACTTCCTGCGATTCTGAATCAGTCCTAAATCATCTAGGAGGTAGGTTATCCAGGTTGTAGTGATTAATCCCAACTATTCCTAAAACATATCTAATAATCTATACAGATTATTAACCCTCTCTGAAAGAGTTCCTGTGCTTTTTAAGTATATTAAGTGATAAGTGCGGTGACCAGTTAGTTCCTACACCAGGTAAGGAGTTAGTGATCCTCCCTATTACCCATTGGATCCTATATTGACTAGATAATCTAATAATGTGTGTGGGTGCAATGCCAGGTACAAAATCCCCGTACTACCAAAAACCAGGTTACACGATAGTCCCCATAATATCTAACAAAACCATAATCTAACAGGAAATAACATCATAACAACAGTAATTACATAATTAGGCCAATACTTTATGTGCTTAGCCGCTCATGGTAACGGAAACACAATAAGAAATAAAAGTAATCATAGATTGAAAGCTCATAATTCTTACCGTATTCGTATTTGCATGATTAAATACAAAAAGTAAGTAAAGTGTGATCTCCCTTGGACTCCAGGTGGAATTCTTTGAAGGTTGGAAGCCTTTGTCGCCTCTCCAATTGGCTGTGGAGGAAGTGATGTCGGAATAGCTTGAATGAGGCCTCTATTTATAGGTATCGAACCTGTTACGGCGTAACTGATAAAGGTGTTACGCCGTAACCTTCTTACACGACATTCCATATTTAAGCAGTTGTTACGGCGTAACCAGATATGGTGTTACGCCGTAACCTTCAAATAATTTCCATATGTACGTGATCTTCATTCCATATTTGTGGATCTTCATGGTTACGGCGTAACCATATAGGGTGTTACGCCGTAACTCTATCTATGGTAAGATTTCCTTCCAAATTCATGTTTACGGCGTAACTAGATATGGTGTTACGCCGTAAAGTTGTCCTTGATCTTCGTACTTGCTTAATATATGTTACGGCGTAACCATATTTGGTGTTGCGCCGTAACATTCTTCAAATATTTACACTTTGAGTCCTTTTCCCTTGTTTCTTGTCACTTTCCTGCATTTCACCTGAAAACTACAAAATGATAGAAAATATCTCGTTTTCGAGTGTTAGTGAAACATTTGCAGGTAATATAGGGGGTATTTTGCCACCAAAAAGTATTAAATATTTGATGTTATCAAATATCCCCCCACTTGACTTCTGCTTGCCCTCAAGTAGAACCTGTTAGAACATTTCATAAAAAGATTTCTCGAGAATAACTTCAAGAAATGAATTTATAAAACTCTTATGCTAGAAAACATCAAAGCTGAACACCTCACGAAAAGGGGATAAAAAGTCACTCAACTCTTCACTAGTCTAAGTGTTTCACCTTCGGGGTGATCGCTCAATTGCATAGTTATAGCATGTATTCTATCATAAGCTTGGAAAGTACACAAATCTGCACCAGTTAGAATTAGGGTCTAAATAATTCTTGAAGGCAACAAGGGTAATATGGTTTAAAGGGTGATAAAGGGATTAGGATAGACATGAGATACACGGTTAATGGTTGTTAATATAAAAACACAAAACAAATAGTCTAAAGTATTCTAAGGTTGTCATAACTTGCCACTGTCCATCCATGGGTCCAAGAGTCTAAGTCTGAAAATCTAATCTTCAATAATGGGCTACTAGCTCCATTCTTCATGAGTATTGGGATGACTTGGTGTAATAATAGGCTAATAGCTCCATTTTTCATAATTACTGAGATGTCTTGGTGCAATAATTAGGGGTGTTCACAGGGCGGTTCGGTTCGGTTAGTTGGAAGATTTAAACTATCCGTCGCGAGGCGGGTAATTAATTTTACTATCCGTCGCCGAACCGTACTAGGCGGGTAACCGGGCATGCGGGTACCCTAAGTGAGCGGTTACCCGCGATTCGGGTCACGGTTAACCGTTTTTGACGTTTAATAGAGTTTAACCGTATAAAAAATTACATAGTCTAGAACATAAAATGTATTTCTAGTAAAATTAAATGACGTTGAATTTAAAAGTCATATAAAACTTAAGTATTTCGTTACAATAATTGCATTCAAATATTCATATATAACGTATTAACAAAAAATATTACTTGACGTTATAGATTACGATCACATTAATCAATTTTCACACATAGATTTTTACAAATGTTTACTTTACGAGCGAAAAGTTGTTATACAATAAAAGTATTGCAATAATCGGTTAATACTTGTACAATTATTTGAATATTAGTTAGAAAATAATCATGTATAATATGCACGGTTCGATTCGGTTAACCACAGATATCTAAAAGTGAAAACCGAAACCGAACCATAAAAGCGGGCATTTTTGTTCCGGGATCTTCAATAATGGGCTACTAGCTCCATTCTTCGTGAGTATTGGGATGACTATGTGTAATAATGGGCTACTAGCTCCATATTACTGAGATGTCTTGGTGCAATAATGAGCTACTAGCTCCATTTTTTTTGCACCATCTTTACATTTTTAGCACATGGGGGGCTTTTTGTTGCACCCTTTTTTCTTCATTTTCTTCATAATATGCAAATGTTACAAGAGTTTATATCTTTAATTATTGCCCCTGCAACATTCGATATTATACGCACATCCCCCCACTTGAGATAAACAATGTCGAAAGTGGTGATACAAGGGGGTCTTTATAGATCATAACTGATTGGTCTTTCACGAATGCATATAATTCTTGTTCCCATTCCCCCCGAACCATAGACTTAAGTATCCAGAAATTTCAATACAAAGAGAATTAAGACTACAGGGTAGGCTAAGGTAAAATGGTGTAACAAAACATATAGAGTAGGGTGAAAACATGGATTGGTTTAACATGAGTGATCTAGGGGTATCTTGCACTAATAATGAGTGCAACAAAAGGGTTTATCACGTGAGGTCGACAAGTCAGTGTAACAAGTTGATAAACACACATATATAGGCTATTTGGGTGGTTTCCTAAGTGTTGCCTTCTTGAACTATTTATTCCTGCTAATCAATTAGGTCTCAAAATGATGTACATGCCAAGTTCTAAAGTTTACAATACTACCGGCATTCTCAATATTTTGGTGGATTTTTGAGTAATATGATGGAAACGGAATATTAGGCATAAATCTCACCAAGTATAATAAAGGGTAACAAATAGTCTAAAATAATCTAAGGTTGTCATAACTAACTTCTATTTATCCATGGGTCTAAGAGTTTAAGTCCGAAAATCTAATCTTCAATAATGGGCTACTAGCTCCATTCTTCATGAGTATTGGGATGACTTGGTGTAATAATGGGCTACTAGCTCCATATTACTGAGATGTCTTGGTGTAATAATGAGCCACTAGCTCCATTTTTTGCACCATCTTTACATTCTTAGCACATGGGGGGATTTTTGTTGCACCCTCTTTTCTTCATTTTCTTCATAATATGAAAATGTCACAAGAGTTTATATCTTTAATTATTTCCCCTGCAACATTCGATATTATATGCATATCCCCCCACTTAAGATAAACAATGTCGAAAGTGGTGATACAGGGGGGTCTTTATAGATCATAATTGATTGGTCTTTCACGAATGCATATAATTCTTGTTCCCATTCCCCCCCGAACCATTGACTTAAGTAGCCAGAAATTTCAACACAAAGAGAATTAAGACTACAAGGTAGGCTAAGGTGAAATGGTGTAACGAAACATATAGAGTAGGGTGAAAACATGGATTGGTTAACATGAGTGATCTAGGGGTATCTTGCACTAATAATGAGTGCAACAAAAGGGTTTATCATGTGAGGTCAACAAGTCAGTGTAACAAGTTGATAAACACACATATATAGGCTATTTGGGTGGTTTCCTAAGTGTTGCCTTCTTGAACTATCTATTCCTGCTAATCAATTAGGTCTCGAAATGATGTACATGCCAAGTTCTAAAGATTACAATACTACCGGCACACTCAATATTTTGGTGGATTTTTGAGTAATATGATGGAAACGGAATATTAGGCATAAATCTCACCAAGAATAATAAAGGGTAATATGTATTCGGTAAAGATTAATTCTAGTTATTTAAGAAAAATTTGTCAAAAAATTTAAAATTGGCATAATTTCAAAGAAAACTAGAAAATCGAAGGCAAAACATATGCCAAGTATTAATTCTACTCCCATCCCCCTACTTGATTTGTACAATGTCCCTATTGTACATTAAGGTAATGAAATAAAAAGGAAAGAGTAGAATTAAGACAAGAAACTACCTGAGCATTGCTTCGAGATTTGAAATTTAACGGAAATCTTTATATTATTTTCATCTTCTCGCAAGCTCTTTATCCCCTGTGATCATAGAAACAAACCAAAGCATAAAACCGTTCTACAAGAATTATGAAGTGTATAGGAAATAAAAACCTAACTCACTTTCATAGGAATCATGGTTGCATTTAGCATATGCAACAAGCCTTTTAAACCACTTGGTGGCCTAAGTGGACGAGTTTAGTCTCGTGAGGGCTTCCAGAGAACATACCCACAAAGTCCATTTACGTATACAAGTTTAGACATGTTTAAAACTTAAATTTTTATGATTTCAGAAGGAGGTTATGGCGTAACCATGAAATGGGTTACGTCGTAATCAAGTGGTAAAAATATTAAGTTTTAAGGTGTTACGGCGTAACCAGGAAATGGCTTACGTCGTAACTGCTGTGGTTATGGCGTAAACTAAAGTTGTTACGCCATAACTGCTGTTGATTCAGCAAGGTTACCACATGATTATGAGTCAAGCCAGTCTCGATAATTACCTCCTAGCTTCTGGATTCTGCAAAACAAAGTAAGAAACATGCAAACCAACTAATGCCAAAAAGGAAATTTCATTAAATAAAGGACGGGTTGTCTCCCGACAAGCACTTTTGTTTATTAATGAGTCTTTAAGTTAGACTCATGCCCCTTTTATGTTACTTCATGAACATACTTATTTGCATCTAGCTCTTTCCTAATCATAGCTTTAAATCGTGCTCTATTCATACGTCCTAATGGTAGGGCTTCGTCCTCACGATCAGTAATGCATATAAAACTACGTCCTCCTTTAAAAGAATATTTTTTTACTTCAAAAGTTTTAACGTTAACATAGGGGGGATCGCAGTCGGTCTTCTCGTCCCCAATTCGCCACATTTCATCCTCCTCGTATCCCTCGTCGTGCCATGCTTCATTGGTTTTCTTTTAGTTTTGTTGACATTTTTCCCATACATCGTTCAGAACGTACCTTTTTTCCTATTCTTAAAATGTACTCATTTGATAAATGTTCAATCTCATTATTGAACACCCTGTTATATTCATCAAATCTCCTAGAATATGGGTCACCAATCTCCCTTGCATATTCCTCCTCAACATCATAACTATCAAGAATCCATTTGTTGAAAATAAATTCATGATTAGATTCATGTAGGTTGTTATGTCCAATCCTGATTTTCATCCATTCTTCAAATGAATAATTGCATGGACGTGGCCTTATAGGTCGCGGTTCATTATCTCCATGTTCCTGATGTCCCTGTGGTGTTGGTATCGGATCGTTTAAGTTTGTTGATGTAAGGGTCTGATGTTTACTAAACTCATAGTTTTGGGCTACCCATTCGTAATACCTTCGTTCTCATGATGTATCATCGATATTCTGTTGTCCATAACGAACTTGAAGAAAGTCAGCAAATCTCATGTAACTCCCCTTCACGTTCGTCTTTCATGATCGCGAAAACATATCCACATCCTAAATGTCCCCTGCTCATTTACCCCCAAAGACTTCATTATATCCAAAGCAGAATTTTGAGTCAGGGTCACATGTCGGCCACATCCCACAATCTTCACCACTTCCATCATCATATGTTACATGAATGGGTTTGCATACATGCCATTTCTTAACTAATCCTCTTCTATCTAGTGAAAAACTAGTTGGTTCTGCTATTTCATCCTATAGGTTAGGAGTGCCATAGGACCTAGTTCTTTGTTCAAATTCTAAGCATGCAAGGGATTCATAAGAGAATAGGTCAATTCCTATTTCAATAGGATTAAAGGTTTCCTCCTCTTGTCCAATGTCTACCATGTAAATTTTTTCAATGCACCGGTGAGAATTTACGTTAAACTTTAATTTTTCATTGCCTGCTTCAAATGAAATTTCTTTATTGAACACATCGATTTGGGCACGAGTTGATTCAAGGAATGGTCTTCCTAGGATTATAACATCTTCAGCCGTTTCAATAATGAAATTACACGAAAATTCTAACCTCGTAAATTTCACCAAAATATTGACAGTTCCTAAGTGCTCATTAGTTTCTGTCGTATTTTCTAAGGTACTTGCATCTCTGAGTTTATCTAAACCAAGATATTCATAAACTCTTTTTGGCATAATATTATCTTTAGCATCTAATGTGGTAGTAGCATAAAGATTATGGCTATTAATATTGAAAGGAAGAAGAAAACTTCATGGGCTTAGTTCCTTGGTTAACTAGCATGGTGCAGTATTCAGAGTGTTGTCATCTGCTCTGTCCACTTCATTGCTGGCGATGGAAGATACTTCATCATTTACACAAGCTGTCAAGGCTTTAAATTTCCTTTTTATGATATCATCTTTCATTTCCTGTCTAATGGACTTAATGATGCTAATTAAGGCATCCTTCATGTTCTTCACTCCCTGCATACCCATATGTTTTGTTATTTCAGCGTTCAACCATTCATCAACGTCATCCTTTTCTTTAAAGTGTTGAATGTTTTGAGTATACCCATGGTTACTTTCCTCTTGCTCACTCATAACTTCTTCATCGTCGGTCATGTATTCAACATCTTCCTCCATATCTTCTGAATCACCATCGAACTCGGTGCCTGGTTGGTTAAGATCATAGTAGTGAGAAAATTCCAAGATTGGGTTATGGGTTGGTGTACTTTTGCTGAAATAGGTAGGCATATATGATTTAGTATTGCTGATGTGGTTCTCATTCACCTTTTTCTCGTATTCTAAGTTCTCGGCGATAGTCATATCTTCAATCTTTTTAGGTGTCTGACTTTCTTGTGTCAGCCTAAGATATTGTTCAATGGTGAGATCTTCAATGTCAATCTCATCCATGATGTTCCCTAGAGAATAGATTAAAGTAAGAAAAGACATAATTGCAAAAATTTAAATTACTACTAATTTTTAGCTCCCCGGCAACGGCGCCAAAAACTTAATGTGTATTTTATTTTAAAATGTATTTTTACCAAGTTTTAAATTTATAAAACTCGATCTACTTGACAATGCACTAACGGGAAGAGAACCCGATCATGGGTAGTACAGATTGGTAAATCCGAGGTCGTCCCAAGAGCTAAGTTTTAATTAGTTTTAATTTGAAGTGTCACGTTTTGAAAATGGTTTTTGAGTTTATTTGAAATAAACAACAAGAAAATAAATAACTGGAAATTAAAAGAGTTTGGAGATATCAAGAGGTAAAACATGCTAACCTAGTTACTTCATTACTATTGTTATGAAAACGCATTCCCGTGCAATGTTAAACTGTGGTTTCATTAGCGGTTTCTAAGGTCGATAGACATGAATGTGCATATTTAGTCTATCTTATACTTCCTATAA
This sequence comes from Tanacetum coccineum, assembly GCA_026074375.1. NCBI lineage: Eukaryota > Viridiplantae > Streptophyta > Magnoliopsida > Asterales > Asteraceae > Tanacetum > Tanacetum coccineum. Next base: position 2,300 of record BQNB010120851.1, on the reverse strand, counting down.
TTCCGAATCAGTCCCAAATTATCTAGGAGGTAGGTTATCTAAGTTGTAGTGATTAATCCCAACTATTCCCAAAACATATCTAATAACTTGTAAAGGTTATTAACCCTCTTTGAAAGAGTTCTTGTGCTTTTTAAGTATATTAAGTGATAAGTGCGGTGACCGGTTAGTTCCTACACCAGGTAAGGAGTAAGTGATCCTCCCTAGTACCCATTGGATCCCATATTGATTAGATAATCTAATAATGGGGCAAGTTAGGTCCAAACCACCCATACTACCAAAACCCAGGGTTGCACAATAGTCAAAGAATATCTAATGAAACCATAATCTAACAGGAAACAAACATCTTAACAGAAGTAATTAGATAACTAGGCCAGAACTTTAAGTGCTTAGCCGCTCATGGTAACGGAAATACAGTAATGTAGCATTTGGTATGTTGTAATCAAAGTAGGAATGGAATCGATTATTACGATGGAATGAAAAAATCTTGTTTGTTTACCTTTATAGGTAGTAATGATTCATTCCAAGGAATGACCCATTCCATCAAAATCATTCCTTAGGGGCCCCCTAGTTTTTTCTCATTCCATCCCGTAATGGAATTAAATTACATAAAACCCCATCATTAATTAACCGCATTAAATAATTTCTATTATCAATGGCGTATTTTAGTCTTTTTATTATCGATTCCATTACGCCTTATCATATAAACCAAACATGATTAATAACGGTAATGAACCATTCCATTAAGTCCTTTATTCCATTATGTCCTTTATTCCATTCATTTAACATTTCTTTCCATCCTACCAAACGAACCCTAAGAGATAGAAGAAATCATAGATTGAAAACTCATAATTCTTATAGTATTCGTATTTGAATGATTAAATATAAAAAGTAAGTAAAGTGTGATCTCCCTTGGACTCCAGGTGGAATTCTTTGAAGGTTGGAAGCCTTTGTCGCCTCTCCAATTGGCTATGGAGGAAGTGATGTCGGAATAGCTTAAATGAGGCCTCTATTTATAGGTATCGAACTTGTTACGGCACAACCAATATAGGTGTTACGCCATAACCATCATACATGGCATTCCATATTTAAGCAGTTGTTACGGCGTAACCAGATATGGTGTTACACCGTAACCTTCAAATAATGTCCATAAGTATGTGATCTTCATTCCATATTTGTGGATCTTCATGGTTATGGCGTAACTGGATAAGGTGTTATGCCGTAACTCTAACTTTGTCAAGATTTCCTTCCAAATATATGGTTACAGCGTAAATAGATATGGTGTTACGCCGTAACGTTGTCCTTGATCTTCGTACTTGCTTAGTATATGTTACGGCATAACCATATTTGGTGTTTCGACGTAACATTCTTCAAATATTTTCACTTTGAGTCCTTTTTCCCTTGTTTCTTGTCACTTCCCTTCATTTCACCTGAAAACTACAAAATGATGGAAAATATCTCATTTTTAAGTATTAGTGAAACATTTGCAGGTAATATAGGGGGTAATTTCACACTAAAAAGTATTAAATATTCGATGTTATCATAAGGCAATAAGGTAAATAAAGATGTAAAGCGAAAGGTAAAAGAAAGTGCAAACCGGACACGATGATTTATAGTGGTTCGGTCACGAAGCTCCTCTTCGCCCTACTCCACTCCCGAGTACCCAACTCGAGAGTTACTCCACTAGTCAACAAGCTCCCTTCTTGGCGGAGAAAACCACACAACGTTGCTTACATTATTTTCTGACACTAAGCTAGATGTCGAGTTCTAATCCTAGCTAGAACCAATCTATCACAACTTTTGTATTTTAAGGACTAAAATATTAACCGCACTACTTCACTACACTTCACAACTTCATTTCCCTTTACAACTCTACTTCACTTCACAACTTTACTTCACTTCACAACTTCACTACACTTCACCTAGACACTAACAAGATCACCCCGATCTATCTAAACTCTTTATGATCATCACGATCTAACTAAACTTCCTATGATCACCACGAACTAACAACTATACTATAACAACCCGAGCTTCAGGTCAACATTTATCCTGAGCTATTATAATTATTTTTCTACATAAGTGATTTTTGTAGTTTATGCTATATAAGGGTTGGTGAAAAATTCCATTTTATTAGGAAATTAGAAGCCGTGATTGAGTTTTTATTTGCTTTTAGCGTTCGTGGAAGTTTGAAAAATTTATATTGTCGCTCCGAGAGCGTGATTATATTATTTTTGTATTTTATGGCATTTCCCTGAGTTTTTGTAAAAGTCGTATTTAAAGGTTGTGTTTTACGTGATTTA
>BQNB010120850.1:0-19490 GCA_026074375.1 Tanacetum coccineum | reverse complement strand
TCGAGCTCAATCAATTCTACATTCTAACTTGAGATGGACAAATAAGTTTATAAAAAAAATCAATAGTTAAGGCATCTTCAATGAAACCGTATGCACTATCTATTCTTTTTGCGCTATTTTATAAAAACAATTAAACCAATTATATAATATAATTATATAATCAATAATAATATTAAAACATGTATTTTTAACAAACAATCAATTATGAGACGAAAACCACACTTTATCTTACGGATACAAATACAAACACCTTTATTCACTAAAGTACGGTTTAAACATTGTTTTGACATTTCAAACTACGCAAAGACTATTAGGTGGTGGTGTAACTATATAACTTGTGATGTAGTACTATTAAGTACATTATACTCATACGACCTACATTTAATTAGGTTGCGTTCGGATTTCGCTTATCGACTCACTCACTTGATTCATATTAACAACACTATTCACTAAGGTGAGTTCATAGCCCCATGTTTTACTATATCAATGATTTACAATTTTTGGGGTGAGATACATGCATTGTTTTACAAATTAGACGCAAGTGTATATTTTATCATGATTACGTGTTTGCCTAAGTAGCGATAACCCATCTGAGCCCATTATCATGAACTGCTAATTACTTGTTGTGAGCGCGAATGTTATAAATAGATCTATTTGGGATTGACATCCCTATCCGGGTGAGTAGCTCTCACTGGTATCACGGAGTGAACCAACAGATGTATACCATGTCAGATTTGGGATGTTTCAGGTTGAACATCATTACGGGCAATGTGGCAATATTTATATTGCATTCATACATGTCGAGCTTCAGTGTCATGAACTTAGGAAAACGTAAATACATTTTGTGATGGGTGTACAGGTTGCATAATCACGGGGAAATCTTGCGGTCCTACATTATATTTACATAAACCTTTGAATTCACCAACTTTATGTTGACATTTTAAAGCATGTTTTCTCAGCTCTATGAGGCACGAGGTGCTAAGGATACATTAGGGATACTCTTTTGGGGAGTCATGTATAAAAGACTTGGAGTCATTACATCTTGGGATATTTGTTATGATCTAAAATATTTGTTATCAAATGTTGAACAATTTAAGCTGTTGTACTTTGTATCAAACAATTTCAATAAATCCAATGTATCGTATTTTATACGAGTCTTTTAGAGGTCATTCTCATATCTTATGCTATTGATCTATGAAGTAACGCTCTCGGACACATTATTCCGCTGCGACCCTATTTAGGGGTGTTATAGTGGTCAACGAAAAAGATTTACAAAACAAAGGAAACAAAGAAAAAAGATAGACTACGAGAAAGCTAATTGAAAAGAAAATAAAAATCTCACGTGATAGGAATCTCATGAGTAGACCTAAGCTAAATAAAATTTGAAACCTAAACTATTCCCCAGGCGGCAGCGCCAAAAACTTGATGTGCGGTCGTTGTAAACTCGTTAGAAGTTTTACAACCCCCTAGGTAGTGTACATAATCGTTCTAGTGTAGTATAGGCAAGACTCGGGGGTTTAATTTATCGATCACATAGGGAATAGTATTGAGAAGGCTCGAACAAAATGTAACTAAGTTCTAAAGGGTGAAAGAAGATTATTTATATATTTTTATGAAAGCATGTAAAGTATTTGGTTTGAAGGGGTTTAGTTTTAAACTAATTAAACTACTAATCTAATCTAAATCTAATCTACTTGTGAAAATTCATATAGGTAAACAAATGTGTTCACTTAATCATGCATTACTCCTTAGTTTGCTCTTCCTAATCCTATTGCTTTGTCACACTTGTGATGTAATGTGTAAATATTTTCTAATTCATGAACGAATTACACGAACCCGCCGTCTATGCAATATTCTGTTAAGGCAACGCACAAATAAGGTAGTATGAAGACTATTACAAGGCCTCTAAGAGTACATTACATGCATTCAAACACTTAAAATGTGATCAACCATATTAGGATAAGGTAGTATGAAGACTGTTGCAATGGTATCCTTTCTACACAATCACGTTTCCCTAGATGTCTTCACAAGCAATCAAGACGCTAGTTTTCTAGAGCTTAATGCGTACACTCATCAACAAGAAGCAATATTAAAAGGATTTACAAACTAAGTTTCATGCAATCATAAGCAAACACTAATGGGAAATGTTCTTTATTTTAGATAATGAAAGCATTCCATTACTACCAACCCAAAGAAATACGACCTCCTCTAGCCTAACATGTTAAAGGAAAGCAAAGAATAACAATTAATCAAAGAATAAGACATATTGAAAGATTAAAGGGATAGAAGATCTTCACTTGATTAAAACATAGAGTTAAGGTGGATACAAGAGGGTTTAAGAACCCTAAAATTGACACAAAATATGTTAATAATCATACTCTAAATATGACTCCCGAGTTCCACACTAAAAACCCTAAATATAAGTTTGTATTTATAATAAAACAATTGCGACGACGTCGCTTGTAAGTTGTGACCCCGTCTCCATGCCGAATCTTCTTAGGGTTTCTTTAAGTCGGCTACTTCATACGTCATCGCTAGAAATCCAAACGCCGTCTCTTTGACGTCCTGACGTCGTCAGTGTTTTGTAACGCTGTCTCTAGCCGATGTATGGCTTTTCTTTATCAAATTTGGTGCAGAGTTGTAATCTCGTCTGTTTCTTCCTAAAATGAGCTCAAGTCACGTTTATTTCCTCCAAATGCCATCCAAGTGCTAAAAACACAAAAATAAACGATTAAGCACATATTTTGAGCATATTTGTATGATTTAGGGGGTTAAATGGCCTCGAAAAAATGTATAAAATGACGCCTCACCATTAGGGTTCTTGAAGTAAAATTAGAGGGTTTGGATAAATGGTGTTTTGAAGCCAAGTAAATAGATTATATGAATATGGGTTAAGACTCATAGAATGGTTTATGGGTAATTAGTGATTTGGGTAGATTCATCATGTGATTAGAGGTTGAATTTAGGTTGTGTAAACCCTCTTATGATAACCTTGTTTTGAAACCAAGTGAGGGAGATGATGGCGATGTTTGGGTAAATTAAGCTATGAATGAGGTAAGTAAAATGATTATAACATTTATATTGAATTCTAACATATATATGTTAAATGTATAATTGTGCTAAGGAAGGCATTGGTTTATAGTATTTGGATTGAAGTAGAACAAGGGGCTAGTTTAGAATGACTAGCCAAATATGTATTAGACTAGTACAAGACTAGTTAAGGCACGTGATGATTAGGGTTGTGGTGTTGAAAGTGATTAAAGTGATGACTATATGTTATAGTGCGAATATTGTGGTTAAAGTAGTTAATGTAACCTATGGTATCTGAAAGTCTGTTGGATTAGTAATTAAATGAATGTGATACCTATATGTGTGAATGATGTATGATAGTATGTTATGATCGTTTTACTTACTAAGTAAAAGCTTACCTGTTATAGTTGCCCTGTTTTATAGGTTAATGCATTGTATGTAAGGTCTTGGGAATAAGACCAATGGAATTGATGTAGAAGGTTCTGAGATAAAATGGAATTTGTTACCCATAAAGATTCAATCCTAAAACTAACGATCGAGAGGTCGGAGAGGATAAAAGAAATAGAAAGCCATATTATTAAAAATGTAGAGAGAGAAAGGAAAGAGTGTGTGTTTCTAGAGAGAAAGGAAACACACACTTATAAGATACAAATGATTATCCTCACCCTCCTATGGAAGTATAAGAGGGTATATATAGTCCAATATATGGCTATTATCTAATGACATTATTAGTCTTTGCGTATCCGACTATATGTAAACTAATGTAATTCCGTATTAGCTGACATATTTTAAGGCTAACAATCTTCCCCCAATATGTTGGCATACGGAATTACTTACAATGTTCCTAACAAGTATAAAATACAACAAAATAAAGTTTTCCAAAGCGTTTCCAATGCTAAAGATGATATCTTTGTCTTCTAGTCTTGATACTTGTACTTTAGCTTAGATCTTTTGTGTCTTTTACTTGTTCTGGAACCATTGTAGTATGAATGAGTTGGATTAAATTCCCCTCAATTCATGCAACATTTCTTGAAAAGCTTTCTTCATAGACTCCTTTTTGGCAAAGTTTCTAAATCAGCTTCCCCCGAAACCAACATCCGTATCTTAAGCAGATTTTGAAACTTTGATGTGGCTCGGACGATCTTCTATCATTGACATTTAAAGTGCACAGCGGAATTTTATAGAAGAATCATCCAATACCTGAAGTACACACTTTATCCCTTTTAACTAAGTTGAAACCGTAGCACCACAATCAATTAAGACCCGGAATGCACTTTTCTTCCTCCAGGATAGTGCTGATGTGAATTGCTATACCAAAGTCAACTAAGTCCCGAGTGTGAGAAATTTATCCCTTTAAGGAATCATCCTTCACATGTGTACATCTTACATCAACTAATACTGCTTCTATACTGTAGCATGACATTTGGTCTTGGTGAATATCCGTTCGGGGGTAGATGCGAGAAATCAGCAACAAATCTTCTCACGTATGTAGAATACTTCACAAACCATACTAAGTAAAGTAGTATATACTACTTCCCCCTGGAAGTTGACATGATTACATCAAAGTACACATTTCCCCCATGATGGTTTCAAACTCTCGGAAGCATTGGTATTTGCTAAAATATACATCTTTTATACCCCATAAAACATTATTAAATGGATAAAAAATGCTAAAATATGCTTAATATTATTGCAAATATGTTTGTGTTTTTATGTCTCGCGGGTATTAAGGATTGAAAACGGAACAAAAACGGTAATTTTTGGGCTTGATTCTATCAAGTTTGCTTATTATTTGAAGTCAAGACGAAGTCGGAAAAATTCTTCGAGCATGCCATTGGTAAGAGCACAAAAATTTGAGTCAAACGGTGCCTTCATCTCTTATTGGGCCGACCCGACACCATTTATATGGGTCGGCCCGACCCATACTTATTAAATAAACAAGTTTAAACACTTGTTAAATCTTGGCCCATTTGATGAATAAGAATTTGAGAAGTCTATAAAATAAAAGATGGAACATGTGCTCTCTAATTAAATAAAAAAACATCACGTGACCACTACTACTTTCAGCCTATCATACAAGAACACGTTACACTTTCATTTCTCAATTCAAATTTGATATGGAGTATAAACATGTAACGTGAATATGGGATGCGTTCTATTGACGCATATGTATGAACACGTGGTAGACTTCTATTTGTGGATCTGAATTGTGAGCAGCTGACAGTTACGATGAGGCAAATTCGAGGCCAATCATTGGCCAATTAATAACGCGTTTTCAAGGAATTGTCAAGAATACCCTCATACTTTTGGCTATTTATTGAAAGGAGCAGCTCACTTTTTGATTATTAGCTTAGGAGTAGTTTAGTTTTAGTTTTAGCTTATTTTCATTTTTCAGCTTATTGTAGATTTAGATTAGCTTATTAGTAGCTTATTGTAAAGCTGAGTTTTCAGCTTATTTGGATATTGTATCAAGATTTGTTCCAGCTTATTGAAGATTATGTTTGTTAGCTCATTAAGGTGCTTATTCAGTTTTCTTTCTTTTCTTACAAAACTTCTCGCAAAATAAGCTTCTTTTTAAGCTTATTATTTAGCTTGTACACTAGCTTATTCTGAATCAAGTTTGGATCAAATAAGCTCTACATAAGCTTTTTCGCTTCATAATGTAGATCCAAAATAAGCAATCGGTTTATAAGCTTAAATAATAAACTTAGATCTAGCTTATCTTCGCTTATAAGATCTTAGACTCTCTAAAAGCTCTCTCGTATAAGATTGAATAAGTTGCTTAAATAGTTTGTTCATTTTGTGTGAGCTTATATTGTTTTCAAAAAGTAATTTGGTTAGCTTAGGTGTTGTATGGATTTTGTATAAGCTCTCCAATAGCTTATTTGTCTTATCATCTCTGTTTAGTTGAGCTTATTGTTTTGATTGCCTGCTTATTCGGTTAGAATGCATCTGGAAGTTTAGATCTCGTTGATTGCTTATTAAGTAATTAAAATTAATTCTCGTTTGCTTATTAATGATCCGGTTTAGCTCTTTTTGTCAGCTTATTGAAGTGTAGCTTGTTAGGTTATTAGATCTTGCTTATATAGTCAAATAAGTTTTGGCTTATTCGTTCTAGTTTCAAATTTTAGAATTGCATATCGTTTAGGTTATTTAGTTTAGGTCTCATCTAGTTGGTTAGATTTCAATTGAGTTTAAGTGGCTTAAACTGATTAGCTTATTAGTGTCGTAGGTTTAGCTTAATAAAGTTGTAAAACTAGTTTTTATATCTTGTTGCTACATTTGTTCTAGACTTAATTAGAAATATGAGCCCAAACTCGAAATCATCTGGGCCTTGGTTGGTAATTAGACTTCATTTTGTGTTCAAAATTTGGATCACGTTTGGCTAGTCTTAATAGGGCCACGTTTAGTATACTGGGCTGTGTTTGGTTTGTAGAGTCCGCTATTGAGTCAACTTAATGTAAACAGAATATGCAAATGTGTAAATGTTACAACTATGTTTCACTCAACAGTTTATTTGTTCTTTGTTTTGATTTTGGCATCGGTCTACTCATGAGGCGTGGAGCTTACGGGTTTATTTAGCTAGACCGAATTTGATTATTTGTTTTAGCTAAATAAATCAGGTGGTATTCGTTTAATTGCGGGTCTTCAATTCGGTTCCATTTTCTATCCTTTTTCAATTAATTAGTGTAGATTTATGTTATCGTTTTATAATATGTTTACCTATTTGATTTTTGCCATGCTTAGTGTAGATTTAGTGCATGTTGAGTGATTAGTAATGATTTGGGAATTAAGTGATGGATTAAAAAAAGAGCTTTAATTAATAATATGTCGATTATTTTAGATTTATATATTTGACAATGTTTCAAAGGGCAAAAGCCGGAGAAATAGTCAAACTATTCATCTAGTAATTAACATCTTTTTGAGAGATTTTTGTTAAAATAAACCAACGTTGTGAGATAATTATCTTTTCTAAAGAGATTAATTTGTTATTAAACCTAAATTCACACTTAATAAACTTTTCACGTCACTTAGCAAGCATATTAGTCATTTATATATTTTTAAGCATATTTGTCATTTATATCTTTTAGATTAATCTTAGTATAATCTTGTAGTTTTATAGTTTAAAACCAAAACCAAAAAAAAAAACTTTTATGACAATCAAGCTTGATTTACAACTTGAACGTAGATTTCCATTCACCTCTCGCCGAGGAAAACGATACCCGTGTTGATTACTTTTTATTCTTTCCTAAGAATAATTTGTATGATACTTAGCTTGCGTATACGTATATGTATTTTATAAATATATATATTATATATCTGAGGGTTTATTTGATAAACGCGTGTGAAAACGACCGACATCAAAATGGCGCCGTTGCCGGGGAGAGGTGTAGCGATTTTTACGGGATTGTTTGTGTTCGAGCCTTGAAGATCCTTTCTTCGGAAAGTTTATTTTCGTTCTTATAAAAAAATATAAAAATCCAAAAATATTTTTCTTCTTATTTTTATTTTTTCCTTTTTTTATAAATATTAAAAATACCAAAAATATTTTTTTTTTTATTATCTTTATAAAAAATTTCAAAAAAAATATTCTCCTTTATCCTCTTACTTCATTTAATTCTTATCTTCTTTATCCTCTTATCCGTTTAATTCTTCGACATGTCTTCGTATAACCATTTTGGTTGCTCGTGGTGTGGAGGTCCGTTTAATGGTGGAAACTGTCCGGGCTGTAGCAATGTAGGATCCGGAAATGAGTTTGTCTATGACCCAAATCCTTATTCTTATAATGAAACACCGAACTTCTTCAACCAACCTCCACAGCCCCAGTACGAGACATACTCGTGTGAGTTATGTGGGAACGATTCTCACTATGGTTTTGATTGTCCGCCACGGTTACCGCTTGTCTATGAGCAGGAACCGTGCTACAATCAAAATTTTAGTGATAATTATTATCCACAAAATTCACCGAGTTTTTCTCAACAATATCTTTGCTGTGAAAACTGTGGGGGTCCTCATGAAAGTTTTCAATGTCAACCGATGAATCAAAACCACTTTGAACATAATTCTAACTATTCCAGTTTTGACCAACCCCCGCAGTATTCCATCAATCATCAAGAAGATCTTAATCAGCAAAGGATAAGTGATGTGCACGATGGATGGGATAAAAGAGATTGTGAGATTAAAATTAATCAACTCTTACAAGATTACAATGGTTTGGACATCGAGATGCGGAAAAGGAGCGCGTTTTAATGCTAATGTTAGTACTCATACTCCTGAGCCTTCGAGACATTTCAATTTTACTTGCGATGATGACGATGATGACAAGGAGTACTCTATTCCTTTAAAAGATATGCCTCAAATTTCTCCGTCTATTTCTCTCGTACCCGTGTCTTCTATTATGGAGCCTGAGGACTCTCTCATAATGGGGGAATGAGGAACTTAGCACTATTCCTAAAAAGGAATTGGACGAATTCATAAAATCCAGTGTTGAGAACCTTGTCCCAATCTCAAGTAAGTCCGAGGTTACTTCCAACAATGAAAGTGAGTGTGATATGCCAGTTTGTGAGGATTTTACGACTTTCTCGAATCCTCTCTTTGATTCAAACGATGATCTCACCTCTAGTGATGACGAGTCACTTTCTGATGAGGACATTCCGATGGAAAATTTCAAAATTTATTCGAACCCTCTTTTTGATGATGAAGAAATCATTTCTCCAAAGATTGATCCGCATTATTTCAATGCTGAGTCTAATCTTATCGAATCTTTGCTTAACCGTGATATTTTAATTGATTCTTCACCTAAGATTGATTATCTTCTCGAGGAGTTCTCCGGTGAACTCGCTCACGTCGATCCAATTCCACCGGGATTTAAGAAAGCCGACTTTGATCTAGAGGAAGAAATCCGTCTTGTTGAGAATATGTTGTATGATAATTCATCTCCACGACCGCTGGAAGAACTCAATTTGAAAATTGTTGATACGATTCTTGAGTCTCTCTCCCCATCTCCTATCCCATCGCGGATAGTGACTCTCTTATAGAGGAGATCGATTTATTTCTTGCTTCCGATGACTCGATGCCACCGGGCATTGAGAATAACGAAGATTATGACTCAGAAGGGGATATTCATTTTCTTGAAGAATTGCTTAATAATAATTCCCTTCCCCTTCCCGAAAATGACTTATTCGGTGGATTCTCCTTTTCTTCTCTCCTCTAGGAGTGAGGATACTAATTTTGACCCCGCATCTTCGCTTTTCATTTTTCTTCTCTTAAGCCGGTGGCATATGAAAATCCGATTGTGATTTTTCTATTCTTATGTTTATGCCCCAAGGACAAAGGAATTCGGGGAGAGTCAAGCTAGAGACTCGCACAAAAACAAGCGCTTCTCGGGAGGCAACCCGTGTCTTTTCTTCTTTCTATTTTCTTGATTAATAAGTGAGTGTATGAATTTATAGCCCAATGTAATGGGCGTGCTTCTTTCTATGGATGTGTTTTCGTTTGCAGGACACACACAGTATCATGAAGAACCATCTTGTTTTCAATCCTCCAATCATCGGTCTTCGATCTTTTACTTCTTTTGGGAATCTCAATCCTGAATCATGGTATATATATATATATATATAAAATATAATAGACTTATATATTAATAATTGTTTCCCTTTTCACACTTGTAATTTTTGCATTTGCCTTTTTCATTACTAAGTGTAGGGGTAAAACCCGACATTTTTGAATATTGAGGCCAATTTTCGATTCTAAGTGTGTGGGGGGGGGGGATTTCTATCGAAATGTGATCTTACCTGTGCCTTGTTGTGTCCCTCGCAACCCCGTTTTGGCCAAAATTTTAAATATTTAAGTCTTAATATCTAGTTATTGTTCATATCAAAAAATAATAATAATAATAATAATAAATAAATAAAAATAAAAAATAAATAAAAATATAATTGTGTGTAGAAAAATGTTGAAAACTATAAATATTAGTTTAAAAAAATAAAAAAAATAGTTGACACGAATGTAGGCTTTCCGTTGGTGAGAACGAAAAGTAAATTTTGACCCGACCGGTTTTATATCTTAGCTTTCTCCTTAACTATAAATAAATCGATTTTGCTAATCTTTTATATAAGGAGCTATAAAACGCAAGTCTAGCTTAAAAAAGTCAAGACTTTGCATGTTCCCATAATTGATTTTAAATATGCGAAGATCGATTTATTAGAGTTGAGATTGTTGCCAGTCTATGTGACTTGTTAAAGTTCCGATCTTAATTTATTAGGCTAAGTATTCACGAGTTTCTTAGAAATTTTAAATTGTGAAGAACAAGAGATGATAGAGTAGAGTATAAGTTTTGATGCTAAACATAGAATAGTTGGATTTCGTTAAGGCTCATGGTATGTGCTTAATTACACATACCCTTTTCCATTAAAAACGGGCTTAAATGACTAAAAACATACCAAGAATACATTGTATTTTATATGTTTTGCATTTGTATTTGTTTGTAGGAAACGATTAATCACACAAAGACGCGAAAAAACAAAGCCAAAAACGACAAAACCGAGCACGTAGATGGAGAAAGACAAAGTCAAAACGAAGCCAAAGTCAGTCAAAAGTAAAAAGTAACCAAGGAAGAAAATACAACTTGAAGGGACTAAAATTGCCAAACCCTCAAGTTTGTATTACAAGAATAAAAAAGACAATGCTGAAATTGGAAATTAAATGAGTATAACTGAGGGGAGCAAAGCAGCCAACTCATATCTACCGTTTAACTTAAATTGACTCTAAACCATTCCTTTATATTTAGTTTTTGTATGAATAGATTTTCTATACTTAGCATCCTTTTTACATACTTTTAGTTTTGTATATTGTGTTAGGCGCTTGGTTTTAATCTTTCTTTTGCATTCTTAGTTAAAGAAAATTATAATTGAATTATTTAAAAATATAATATTTAATTTCTTTTTATGGTTTCTATAGACGTCTTTTTTTGTTTGACGTTACTAGTTTGTCTAAAATACTAAACATTTTTAGATTTATATTGTTTACGTTTTTTTTATTTCATACAAATTTCTCCATTATACTAATTACTAAATACCAAACAAATATAATATATAAGAAAATATTAAACATGTTAAGCATCATGATACCTAAAAATAATAGACACCTACACTATTTACAAATATAACAAAAATTCATTAAACCAAAACCTATAATAACGACAAAGACCCAAACAATCCAAAACCGAACGACAAATAGACAACCACCAAAATCCCCATAATCAAATAAGAATAAACAAAGACATGTACAGTCCAAAACACAAAAAAAATCAACCTCAAACGAACAACACAAAAAACACATACAACAAACACTAAAAACAACCAACACCACAACATTAAATGACACCCACAACCTTACACAAACCCATAGACCTCCCCATACAATCGAAAAAACCTACAATACAAACAATCAACTTCCAATCCAGAAAAAAAAACACAGAAACTAAAAATCAACCAACACAATAAACAATACAGAGAACCCATATAAAACATCATACCACTACCCAACCAACCATATCACAGCAACACAAAGTATAAACCCAAAATAATCCACCAGAACAGAAGCACAACAAAATACATCCCCCACTCCCACCAATAACCCCAACCAACAACGAACCGACACTTAAAACAACCACAATAGAACCATGCTAAAATCAAAAACCAACAACCACCAAAAATACACTTCAACAAACTCCCCTACACCAAGCGCTAAACCCACTCCCACTAATATATCGCACCACCAAACCACACCACAAAAACCAACCCCGACTATAGAACCACAAAAACAACCAAACATAACCAACCAACTAAATGGCAAAACCCAAACACAACAAATAAAAAGCCCCCAATCAAATACATATCCCACAACTGAAAATAAAACTCTCATTAGCCTAAACAACCACCAAATCCAAAGCCCAAAAACATCATCAACAGCAACCCAAACCTCACACTAAAAACCCATACCAATACAAACACACAACAAACAATCAAAAAACAATACTACATCCCAACACCAACTACCCATGAACCAACAACAACCTAAAAACCGATAAACAGACACAAAAACACTAAATAACACACAACACTCAAACAACCTCCATCAACCAATGAATACCCAAAACCACCATAAGCCACATACCCCATACAAACAAACCCAACACAAAATTCAGCAACTTACAAGCAAAACCCTAAAACAATCCAAAAACAACTCACCAAAATACCAAAATCAGCATAAAAAAAACCATTTCACCCAAAAAAAAAACCCAAAACAAAACACATCACACCCTAACCCAATCGCACACCAAACCAACAACAAAAATACATAATACAAACCCAAATATTCATCAAACCAAAAGCAAACTTTAACAACACAACCAACGCAAATATAATCCTACCAACAACAATACCCTATAAAAATAAACCAACCCAAAAACCAAATACAATACCACCAACCAACACACCAAATCCAAATCAACGCCCCCTTCGCTTCCATCGAAGACCTCCCAAACAATACCCAAAACACACCACAAAAAAGCTCACAACAAAAACCACCCCAAACCATTTATCCCGCCCAACGAGAACCCAGAACCAATCTCGGGTTCACATCACCCCTTTTATCATCAACCCTGAAAAAATACAAATGAAAAAACCTCCCCCTCCATCCACTATCCTCCCCCTACATTATAATTGCCATGATTCAATCCTTCACCATTTTCAATAATTTCGATAGGATAGATTGACTCAAAAAGAAGCACAATAATATTGAATTGCTGAGAAAACTTTTGTCAAGTCCTCTCACACAACAAAAAACACCATGGAGTCACTCACAAAGAAAACACAAGCAGCATGTCCCAGAAAGAAGACATCGGCTATAAAATAGAGCCATATGTAACATGAAGGCATCTTAGATTATCTTAGCTTAATTTTAATATAACTTACTTAATTTTTAGTTTGTAAATTCATTTACAGCTTTTACTTCCACATCGTAACACTTTTAAGTTTTAAAGCAAATTTTGAGGTTTTAGTCATTGTTACAATCCAAGTGTTAAGCTTTTAAATTGTGCTGTTTTGTGTTCAAAAATCTCTCATACACTTATTTAAAAAGCTTTGCTTTATATAAGGTAAATTAAGAGTTAATTATTTTAAGAAAAATCAAATAAAAATATCCACACACAAAAATACACAGCTTATGGATGATAACAGTTTTGGATGGGCTTATGGACTCTACACTAGCTTTGTTTTATACAAGCTAGAGCTTGTAGACTCTTTGTTTAACCCTGTTATTGAGTCAAGGGAGTTGTAAGACCTCTCTTTTCTTATTTTCTTTATTTACTATAAGAACTGCTTAAGTGCTTATTTGTTACCTAATTTGCTTATTATGCTTTATCATGATGTTTTAGTGCTATCTTGTTAGTTTTGTTAAGATTAAAAGTTGATTTGTGCAGATTTCTTTAGTTAGTACTGTTAGTTAATGAGTTAATACTGTAAAGATTGATTCAGCTATTTAAGTGCTTCATTCTTGATTGAAATATGCTTATAAGTGTCTTATTTGTTATTAGATAAACGTTTTTATCAGCTTAAAATAAAAATAAAAAAAGAAATGATTGTGAAAAACTTTAAGGGGTGATTGGAACAAGCAATACTAACTCATAGTTTATTACTGCTAGTTCTCTTTTGGAATTTTAAAGCTAGCAGACTAACTCAAACTAGCACTACTAACGTCCAGGTTAAACTGGAAAGTTAATACTGTAAGTACGTGTTTCATTTTTGCGAATTACTTATTTATTTCTGCTTAATTAAGATTTGCTTACTTTTAGCGTAGATTAGGCCCCATTTTCGTGTACTGCTTTAGTAGAGCTTATTTAAGTTTATTTTCCTTTTTCAAATTAATTATAAGAGTTATCATTTTTTTTTAGTTTTGAGCTTATTTGCCATTCTAGTTTATTCTAGTTGCTTATTCTTAATGCCTTAGTGCTTATTAGGGATAGTTAAATATCTGTTTTAGCTTATTTGCTTATTTCTTATTTCATTCTATTTTATTCAACCATCAGTACTAAATCTAAACCAGCAGCACTAACTCAAAGCAAACAATAACTGAACTTAGAGTATACTGCTGAGCTTTTCTCTTGCTTAATAAAGATAATTGCTGTTTAATTGCTTATTTAGGGATAGTTTATGCTACTTAAGATTTGTCTAGGCCTGTTCTAGCTTATTTACCTTGCTTATCTTTGTTTGCATTTGCTTATTAGGTTTAGTGCCCAACTTGTCTGTTCCATTTTCCATTAGCTTATTTGAGCTCAAACTGCTTAGCAGTTTAGCATTTTCATCACCTTAGGGTTTAAATTTTGATAATTTAGTAGTTTTTCTAGCTCGCGTTTTTACATTCCCGTCTCATTTTAGGTTTAAATCTTTAATAGCTTTCGTTGATAGGTTTTCCTTAATTGCTTTTGCATTTTATTTAGAAAAATCAAATCCAAATCTTTGTCATTCAAACATCAATCATCAATCCGTCATTCGATTTTCCATTCAAGCCTCGTTGGGACATAACGACCCGGAAATACTCTATACTACTTCCGGTTTCATTGATTTTGTGGATTTTGATCCTTGTTATATATTTATATTTATTTATATATAAAAAGGAATAAGAATCCGCGAGTCAATTTTTGGCGCCGTTGCCGGGGAGGCTGAAAAACGATTATCGTTACGTTTGACAATTTGTGTTTGAATCTGTGGATATTTTCTCTTACTTTTATAAAAATATAAAAAAATACAAAAATATTTTTCATTTTCTTTTACTAGTATAATTATCATAAAAAAAACACAAAAGAAAAAACCAAAAATATAAAAACATTGTCCATAAAAAGAAATAAAATTCACAAATTGGTAAAAATACCAAAATATAATATTCTCAATTGAGGTATTATCATAATAACTTTCGGTGAACTTGTTGGTTCCCAACTCGAACAAAAGATTTAAAAACTTGTCATTTGTGTCTCTTACGACGTACGGCTCACCTCGATTTGATTAACAAACTAAAAAGTGGGTATAAGGAGGGTTGTTCCGAGGAACTACAACCCGAAAGGAGAAATAAGCTTCGCGCTATTCCTACTCCTCCGCTCACCTGTGCGTTTATCCTTTTGAGAGCTACCATGAAGTAAGTAGATTATTTGGTTGAAGTTGTCCTACCTCGTTGTCCGTTAAAATACATTGTGAATAAATCATTCAAAAAAACAAAAAAAAATTAGTGTAAATTTTCTTTTTATATTTCTATTTTGTGCATGCGCACTCGTTCGTCAGCCCGTAATCGTACGAACAACACAAGTCCGACAAACTCTGTTGAATCACCAATCTTGAGAAACCAAATATCAATCAAGAAACTTTCGATCACCCATAGTTACATGGCCGATAATCGTACTATGGCCAATTACTCGAACACCCACCGAGAGTTTACGAGGATGCGATCGATGTTCCCGAAATTATCGCAACAACTTTGAGAATCAAGCATGGTCTACTTAGATCTTGTTTCAAAACTATCAATTATTTTGGACGATTAGTAAAGAAGACCCGACATGCCACACCGATATTTCACAAGATCACTTCTACTATGAAGTTCCAGAACTCCTGAGTACGGTCGGTAAGCTTATTCTTTCCACTTTCCCTCGAGGGAGCTTACCCGGATTTGGCTTGAAAAAGAGCCCCCTCGATCGATTCTTACATGGGATGATCTTGTTTCGAAATTCATTAACAAATTCTTCCCTCCCTCTAAAACAACAAATCTTCGAAATGAAATCACGAGATTTCAACAAAAAAGTGATGAAACATTTTCATGCATGGGACGATTCAATTATCTTCTTAAGGGGAAGCCCTATCATGGGTTTTCAAATTGCATCCACTCTATACATTCTATAAATACCCTAAACTCGAAAAGTAACACAAGTATGGTCATTTTAAAAAATCTTTAAAGGTAAACCTCTAACAAGGTTTCCCTTCACAAGTTTTTTTAAGTTTTTAAAGTTAACATGACCCAACCTCCTATGCCATTTGTTATATTCATCAATTGTGGCCTTTGCAATTAAACAGGCTAAACCTCCAGAAGGAACAATGTTTTCTAGATTGAAACTGTACATATTGTTTTGTCTGGGGATTCTAAGTAAGACTTGATTTTCATCAGGTAACTTAAATTCTTGAGACAAAACAAGACATTTAGAGTTAGTGAAAAGAACCATGTTCTTCTTTTCACACATCTGTGATACAGAAAAGAGATTGAAATGCTGTAGTTCTTTCACAAAGCACACATCCTCAAAAACTAACTTTCCTGTTTATATTTTACATTTACCAGTTACGTAACCTTTACTTCCTCCAAAAGCAACAAGGCCACCATTAAAGTCTTGATATTCAGCAATGTAGGCCTTGTTTCCAGTCATGTGCCTGGAACATCCACTATCAATAATCCCTTTGTTCTATAAAGCTCTTTGTGGATAATCCTGCTGATGAGCGCTAAAATACACATATTTTATAACCCAGAAAACACTATTAATTGGACTAAAAATACTAAAAAATGCTTAATTATATTGCAAATATGTTTGTTTGGTATTTTTATGTCTTGCAGGTAAAAGGATTGAAAACGGAGCAAAAACATGATTTATCGGGCTCAATTTGGTCAAAGTAAATTATTACTTAAAGCTAAGATGAAGTCGTTAATATTTCCCGAGCATGCCATTGGAAAGAGCACGGAAAAACGAGTTCAACGGTGTCCTCGGATCTTATTGGGCCAGCCCGTAACCCATTTAAATGGGTCAGGCCAGCTTATTTCTTTATAAGCCCAACTCAATACTTGGCCCAACAAAAAAGCCCAAAAGAAGAATTAAATCTAAAGTATAAACTAGAGGATGATGCCATGATAACATCAGGTCACATGCATTTTAAATAAATCAAGCCTAATCACATGAGCTCCCACTATGGTTTTGTTGGCTAATAAGAGGAGGAAATGTGGTGAGCTATTTTGAAACTAACTACAACTCAATTTGAATGAAAGCAAAAATGATCCAACAGACATAGTGCATTGTGTTTGATTGAAGCTGCAAGGAGGGACACATGGCACAAGCTTATCGGCTAGATCATTTTTTATAGAATGGGGATCCGTGTGACACAAAATGCAAGCAAATGATTGGCTCATAATTCCCCTATCATTTGGACTAAATTTACGTTTTCACCCCTTCCTTGGATCTATAAATCAAGACGCCACCCCTCATTTTTTGGGGGTGAGTTAGTTAGTTTTTATTAGTTTAATTTTCTTATTTTTAGCTTATTTCAAATTTGTAGTAGCTTATTTCTAATTTTCTGCTTAATGTACTTTGCTTATTTCTCACGCTTAATGTTATGATGTATTAAAGATGGTTTGAAGTTTATTAAAGATTTCGTTTTGCTTATTTGGTTCTAACTTTTTTTATTATTTTTATTTTGGTGTATTTTATTCAATAAGCTGAGTTTCGTACTTAATCTTGCGGCTTATTATTTTCAAAAACTTTTAAAAGCTTAGAAAGTGACTCCTAAAAGCCCTTAAAGCTAATTCGAATCATTTTTAAAAGTTTTTAAATACTTTACGAAATAAAAAGCTAGAATAAGCTCGAGTCTAGCTTATTGTTATGCTTATCTCGTTTTTGTTTAATTAGAAGCTCTTTATTTTTGAGAAGATAAGCTTCTGATAAGCTTATTTGGTTTAAAGAGAGCTAAAATTGCTTAATCAAACTTTTATGAGCTTATTCGCTTGTCGTTTAATTTGTTTTTGTGCTTATACCTTATTTTATATCCTTGTAGCTGTTTTTCTTTGTTTTTTTTGATGTTATATAATGCTTATTTCATTTACATTTAGGCTTATTGAATAATCTAGGTTGTGGATCTTGTTTTTAGCTTATTTTTCTTTAGTTTATAGTCGTGTTCCTTGTTGATTTTGTAATCTTGCTTATTTCGTTTTTGGGAATGCTTATCTCATATGGCTAAGTGCTCGCGGCTTATCAGATTTGCTTATTTTGTGATAAATCTTGTTTGCTAAAAATCCTTTTCATTAGATAAGAAATAAGGTGCGTTTGGTTTGATCAAATTTTGATATTGGGCCGTATGGTTTGCATTAAAATTGGTTTGCATTTTTTAGTTTGGGCCTTAACTTAATCTTACATTTGGGCCTTCTATAAAAATTGAATTGGATCACGTATGGTTTGCAAGATTAAACCTAGGCCACGTTTGGTTTGTAAAGTGAAATTGGGCCACAGATTAGAATTGTTTTAAGTTGCAAATGTTAAATTGTTAACAGTTGGTTTGTGTTTGTTTTGCTTTTTGGTACCGGTCAACTCATGAGGCGCGGAGCTTAAGGGTTTATTTAGCTAGACCGAATTTGATTATTTGCTTTAGCTAAATAAATCGGGTGATTTACGTTTAATTGTGGGTCTTCAAATCGGTTCTATTTTCTATCCTTTTTCGATTAAATAGTGTAGTTTAGTTTAAAAATGTTTTGCTTTGCTTATTTTATCATTATGAGTAGCGAGTAGTTTAATTAGTGCTTGTTAAGTGATATAGTGATTTGGGAATTAAGTGTGAATTTGAAAAAAGGATTAATTAATAAATAAAATTCGATTATTTAGATTTATAGTTTGAATGTTTCAAAGGGCAAAAGCCGGAGAAATAGTCAAACTAGAGATCTAGTAATTAATATCTTTTTAAGAGAGTTTTGTCAAAATAAACCAATGTTGTGAGATAATTATCTTTTCTAAGAAAATTAATTTGTTAATAAACCTTAATTCACACTTGATGAACTTTTCACGTCACTTAGCAAGCATATTAGTCATTTATATCTTTTTAAGCATATTTGTCATTTATATATTTTAGATCAATTTTAGAATAATCTTGTAGTTTTGAATCTTAGAATTAATATTAGTTTAATTTTTAGTATAAAAATAGTTTAAAACCAAAATCAAAAACTTGAATGACAATCAAGCTCGATTTATAACTTGAACGTAGATTTCCATTCACCTCTCACCGAGAAGAACGATACCTGTGTTGATTACTTTTTGTCCTTTCCTAAGAATAATTTGTATGATACTTAGCTTGCGTATATGTATTTCTATAAATATATATAATATATCTGAGGGTTTATTTGATACGCGTTGAAAAACGACTTTATCAAAATGGCGCCGTAGCTAGGGAGAGGTGTAGCGATTTTTACGGGATTGTTCGTGTTCGAGCCTTGAAAATCCTTTCTTCGGAAAGTTTATTTTCTTTCTTATAAAAATATAAAAATTCAAAAATATTTTTCTTCTTATTTTATTTTTCCTTTTCTTTTATAAATATTAAAAAATACCAAAAATATTTTTTATTTTTATTATTTTTATAAAAATTTTTAAAAAATATACTCCTTTATCCTCTTAC
>BQNB010120849.1:0-15415 GCA_026074375.1 Tanacetum coccineum | reverse complement strand
ATGATGTATGTTTAGAAAGATATGATATTTGGCCTTATGTTGATAACTTTTATCCTTTTTCAGATGTAGGTGTCTCGGGTGGTCCTAACAGTATGGCATTGTGCTTACTAGCTAAAAATTGGAAAACTTACGATCTGAATGCTACTTCTAAGGGAAAAGATGATGTTGTTGACAGGTTATTGGCAATTATAGTTGATCATGGATTACGTGCAGAGAGTAAAGATGAGGTAGAAATGGTTCAATGAAGAGTCCTGAATCTGGGTAATAAATTTTCTCCATTAGCTATTTTCGGTAAAGAAAACCTACTAGAACAAGAGATGGTTAATGTAGGATCTTTGTAGGAATTAGATGTGAGATTGCCCATTGTGAATGGGCAAATGGTAAGCCTAAACTGGGTCATTTGCAAGAAGCAGCTCGAGATATGAGGTACCAATAGTTCTGGGGCGTGAGTGTGTCCCATGTTCGTCAAGTACGTGTATTGCTAATCTAGTTGTATTCCTTGTAGTTATGAACAATTACAGCGTATTTGTAGTCAACACCGGATAGGGGTGTTACTGATAGCTCATCATGCTGATGATCAGGTTTGGTTCGATACAACACAGTTAGAGTTGATAATTGAAGGTGTCACTTTAGATTCCCCAAAACATATGTTTTTTATGCCAAGAAATTAATAAAATGCAGGCAAAACTATTTATTTTAAGACCATCTCGCAATAGTGGCGTGCTTGGACTTGCTAGTATGGCATTGACTACCCAATTGTTTGCTACACATTCCAATCTTGATGGAACTTCATATAGCTATCTACTCTGTTTGGCCACTTGGGATTTTACAACAGATTTGTATAAGGTAGCTGTTTTTCTTGCGTGGTCCTTGATCCTTCTTTTACTTAGACTCAAAACCTGTTGGTCAACTACCATTTTATTGTTAGCGTCCTTGTTTTGAGAACTTTTATCTCATTGCTTAGATAGTAAAAGAGCAAACAGGAGTGGGTGGAAGATCTTGTTGGGTAACCATTAATCTATCACGAGTATGCAACGGAAAAGATAGATCATGTATAGAATATGTAATTAACAAAGGGATCAAAAACGCGTACCTTTTAGCAATTAACGAATACACCATCTTGAATATACGTATGTGTATAATAAATAAATAACATTTGAAACCTCATAAGTTATCAAAAGTAAGAGAACCTTTATGGTATGCACACACTACATATGATACGCTAAATGCTATCCTTTTCTTTTGATAAACAAACGAACACTTGTTCATGCTTTTATGTTTGAATCGAACATAACCAGAAAACCTTTTTGGGATTTCTTTATGCTGATAGTAAGTAAACAAAAGGGATATAACTCTTTGTATTCATGAATGATTATTCATGCATATACATATGCATGTTATCATGTTAAATGGTCATTTACCAATAGGAGTCAATACTACTGATTGATCTAATAAAGAGAAAGGGATTAAAAATCGTATATCTGTTGTTTTGTGGGTGTGTTTTTTATGTAGCCTCAATAGTGTTTATATAGTCTCCAAACTTGTTCTCCAAGTTAGACTAGAATACTTCCTCAAGTTTCATAAATCAACACTCTCCTCTCTTATTTTTTTCCTCGATTCGACCCATCAAACCCAACACCCCCCGGGTTTGGTTTTTGTACTAAACAGTCTTCACTTGTTAATATTCTATTTAATTATTTCAAACGTCTAACGTTTAATTAACGAAGTTCATTTATTTAGTGAAAACATATTAATATAATTATATTACAATTAAATATAATAATTACATTAATAAAACGTATCTCTGTGTAAACGCGTGTCCCCATAGGCTCAAGGTTAATTTCTAGTTGTATATTTATTTATGATATGGACATATCCCAAAAGCTCCTAACTGGACATGTCACAAATAAATATAACAAAATTGTAAGGAGTCTAGCAAACGCAATGTTCCCAGAAATACCTGAGTATACTTTCATAAAGTCACAGTTAAATGATTTAAGTATTTACAATCACTTTGTTTCCGATACAGTGTTAAAATGGATATGGATCAAAGTCATTCCATTATTTAACGATTCTGTTTCTCGTATATATGATTAATCCAGATTACCAAAAATCGTTGAGACATATGTACATGAGCTTTTAGGTGCGGCCACACATACATCTGATTAACCCTACGAGGGGCCCAGTGGCATCATACTTCAACTATTGAAGGAACAAATTCTTTATTGACTACAAGTGCCAAGTCATATGCTTCAAAAACACTTCTGAAAATAGTCCTTATTAGCTACCTTATTCAAGAGAACTTAAACTACATCAAGAAGAATTATCCACACATGCAAGACCTACTTGCATCTCAAGTGTAAGGATTTAGTAAATTAAAATCACTTACAAGATTCACTTAATGACGCCGATCCATAAAGTGATAATTTTGTTAGTTGGGGAAATGAAATATTCATCTTATGAATATCATATGAGTTTGGCGGACACTTCTTTTAATATCCAAGATATCACCAATCACTCAGATTTGCCTTAGGTCAACAATATTCCCACATTGTTGATCGACAACGGACTAATTGAGAATAATAAATATTATTCATGGATTATCATGTAATTACAAACACAATTAATATTAATATAACGCAATACCTCGTATCTTTATCATTAATAATAAATTGCTTAAAAAACTGTCGCTTATCCAAGAATAGAAATAGATTCAAATGCATGATAATATTAAATAGACGAATCATGCTTCAAGATTACGCCAATCTTACTTGTGACAAGACTTATATTTCATAATTCAAATACGATTTGATCTTTAGGATTTTGAGAATTCTTATTCAAGAATTCAATAGGAAACGTTCTTGAATATGTATGATGATTGTTTGTTCTATATAATCCAAAATATCTCGACAACACTATATCTCATAGGTGTCGTAACAATCAACTCATTGACCAATTATTTCGACCGCTTCCAAACTGTAAAGCATTTCTTGTTCTTAATGTTATTGCAACTATGCTTCTTCAGTCAGGCACATTTTAGTCTACTATGGTCTTCATCAAACATGAAATATACCATAACTAGTATTGAGTGTCCATCTCATTAAGAATTAGCATCGTGTACTTAAACATCCCAAGCCTTTAAAATCCATAAACGATGAATTCTTTAATAATGTTTGGCACTCATGAACTCCATGTTAATGGTTTATTTCTTGTGCAAAAAATGTTGCAAATTTATTATATATATATATATATATATTTATATATATATATATATATATATATATATTATATCCCTAGATTTTAATTACTATTGACAAATCCATATCTAGAAAGATTTCTCAATCCAAAATGATTCTATTAAAATATTCATTAATGATTATCTAATAACTTTTGATTAAATACCAATGTTGTCGAATCATTTGAATTCATGCATGATCATATTTCCTGCTATCACAATATGATGTACATAATGAATCCTTTAGTCCAACTTAAGATTTCATTCATGTTTTATCTTATCAAAAAATATGCATCCATTGAGACTTTCTAAATGGTATGTCAAATTATGTTAGATTTATATATCGCATATGGTCATAGCAATAAACATATATTTTATGGTTGTATGTTTAATTTCCTAAATCTTTCAAGTGAAGGAAACCTGAACATAATACTCTCACTAGCTTTTAAAAATACTCAGGAGTTATCTTTATTTTAC
This sequence comes from Tanacetum coccineum, assembly GCA_026074375.1. Taxonomy (NCBI): domain Eukaryota; kingdom Viridiplantae; phylum Streptophyta; class Magnoliopsida; order Asterales; family Asteraceae; genus Tanacetum; species Tanacetum coccineum. Next base: position 11,703 of record BQNB010120849.1, on the reverse strand, counting down.
AATAAACTTAAGATTATCCTCCTAGATGATTGCAATGATCCATACTTGGATTCTTATCGCTTGTACACTTCATAAAGATTTAATGAATTCATAACCTCCATTGATTACTAACCTTCCTCGCAATAGTAATCTTCAAGGAAGTGTTTTAAATTCCAATGACATATTTCATCAATATGAACCCTAGTATGACAATTAACCATCTTTATATAATTAATGCTCATAAAAAGAATATTTAGTCATAATCCATTGCTTGCGTTTGATTAAAAATCCTATCATAATGCATGTATCAAATATGTGTACAATATTGTCCTTATGAGTTTGAAACCAAGAACCAAACCAATTAGGTTTTTCTTCTCTTTGAAGAAACTCATTTTAACTTCACAGTCTAACTGTTTATTTAAAGATCAATCAAGTTCCAAAAATGATTATCTTTTTGGACAACATCTTTACATTCATAGTTCGAGTCATTAATGAAATTCAAAATTCAACAATGCATTTAATGGTTTTACCATGATACCAAATTCAAAATTTAATAATGCATCTTTAACAGGTTCACCATGATCCTGTGACTCATATTCCTTAATATTGATATAACATTTATCAATCAAGTATTTGAGGTATCATCACGGATCTATGAACGAAAATTATATCGTTATAAGTTTTAACATTTAAAGCCTCGATATGATATTCAATAGTGTGTTTAAGAAGGTTATGTATTTTGTATTTTTATCTCTTTAAGATCTAAAAACGCTCCTACTTGCTTTTGTAATTTTAGACGCTTCTATAATTACTTAGCATGTAGAGGGACATTACAAGATACATTGACAGTTCATGAGTTTAGTTTTTTAATGTCATTCTTCATAAGACTTTTAACAAATTCAGAACTTCAATTTTAAGACTTGAAGGGAGCATCACATTCCATAATCATGATGGTGTCTTATTTAACCTTCTAGGTTGGAGTCTTATTGAGTATATACAAGAATACTCAATTTTCAAACCTTGACAGATTTGGAGGTAAAATAATTAAGTTATCTAAATCAAATAATTCTAAATAATTTGATTCAACACTCTAGACATACCATAAAAATATGGTATTCTATGAGTAATTTAATTGTGAGACTTTATCAAAATCCTTTAAATAACTTAATACTCTTTAGGTCACATACTTATCAATTGTGTTAAACGAAATTGCATATATAGTATTTAAAAACCTATTTGCATGCAATAATGTATATGGCTTTAACTAGTTCACGAACTCTATCCATGTTAACTATACATTATTTTGCCTTTGAACAATTCAAGGACTTTTGTTCATGTCATAGCCAGAAGATATAACTTACTTTATGTTATAAGTCTTCCAGCATTTAAAGGACTTCATGCTTATTAATTTACATTAAACATAAACATATTTAACTAAAGTCACTCTAAACATCAACTCTTGACTTTAATAGTAATTCTAAGTTAAAAAAGGTTACTTCATTATTTGGGACATTCCAAGAGCACATAAACCTTTTACTTGAAGTAGTCTTTAAATCGAGATTACTTCATTATTTTGGACATTCTAAAAAACACATAAACATTTTACTTAAAGTAGTCTTTATTTCATATCTTGACATATGTTATGAATAGCGCAATAAGTCCTAGTATGATATTAGTTTCTTACCTTATGGTCAAGAGAAACATTTAATCATATTGTTCTTGTCATGTGTTGTACCTTGCACACAATAAAGATTTCTCCCACTTGTGCATGGCACAACATCATACATGTAGTCAAACAACATGACGCTCGTTTGTTTATGTGGACAATATGATAGTGTCACAGATATTAGCGTTACAAGTAGATATAGAACCACTTTGTTTAATAAGAAATAGCGCACGACTATCCTTAAAACCAAGAAGGTCTATAGTTGGAAAACCGTATACTATCTCAAGACAAGCGAGAAATAATCTGGGTTACTAACAAGATAATAAACCTTGTAGCTCCCACCGAATTAGATAACATTACATTAATGTCTTGTTCAGAAATAAATCATGATGCTCCCACTGGATTTGACAACATTGTAAGTGTTACATAACCAGTGAAAACAAATAGTGATCTATTTATTTTCCAACTCTTTGAAATCTTAATTAGTAGCAATGTACTTGGATTCCAAAAGTTTTACTATGTAGATGAGGGACTATCCATCAATGCTCTTTATTAACTTGAAAATTGGGCATGCAATTTCCTCCTTAATTTTGATTAAGACAAACAACTAGATACATTATGTTAGTTTGCCTTTATCACTTTTGCGGTAGTATTGGTATTTCCTAATCAAGAACTCATAAAGCATCTTACATTAAGATGTTATCATTTGATAGCTTTAAGAACATGTTCTCTAGTTATCCGAATGTCTTATATGTTTCAAAGTACTCACCACCGAATAAGGGTGATGAAATCTATATAAAAATATAAGTCATGCAATATACTTCACATTTAAGTATTCTATGAATTTGATTACATTAGGACAATTCTTACGTTCCTATTATAACTTTTCGCAGCAAGAAAGATTATAGGAATGAGTCTCCCTGTTCGTTACAAGGAAAGGAGTCTCGGTTTGACTTCTTCAAGAAAGAAATAAACCCTTGTTTACAGTTTTATCGTTGCATTAATACTATTAATAGAATCGCAAAATTCAACTTTAGTATTTTCGATAATATTCCTTATAGAAAATTAACTACCCATGTTTAAATTTTTAAACAATTAATTCTCTAAAGGCTAGGATCCTACTTGACATATCACCATCACATCAGTTGATCTGCTAGCAATGATGTATTCAAAAAGAAATTGGCGATCAACAATTGCCACCGGTGCAATTCCTAGAACCTTATGGGACTTACTTTATTATAATAATATACTAGTAAGCATGTTTCATCCCATCTATGCCTCGAGTTTAAGGTCTCACCACTAAACCGATTAAGTCGTCCAATCAAAAACTGTGATTATGTAACACTAACGGCTCACGAAAAAGTGTATAATCACCTTGGGATTACGATCTACATACGTCTCACGCATAGTAAAAGGCATCTGCAAGTGTTCTTACAAATTAGATGGCAATAACTTATTTAAAAATGGTATAATATTTGACGTGACAAATATGTACGAAGAAGCATGCATACATCTTCGTATCATAAATTTTAAAAAAACTTTACTCAAATAAGTTATTTATTACGATATCACTTATTTTCTATACATCTAATGTATAAATAGTGTTACCTTTTAGAAATTGACGATTCAACGTGTTTTCAAAACTTAAAGATTTTATATTTTATCGCGGGAAAAGATCAAAGAATGATTAAAAACCATTCAAACCATATACCATTCGCGACTTTCTAAGCAGTATGTAAGGTAAGGAAACTACAACGTAGTCAGGTATTATAGGGTAATGGTATCTACAAGACCGAAGTCTTGATGAGTCTCCCCGAACCTTATCCTTGCAACTAAGTAGTACTTTTGCAAATTACGTCATTTATAAAAATAAAACTTTAATTTGAAATAACTCATTATCGAACGATAAAATGAGTCCTAATAAATCTTTCTTCTATTTTTTTTTTTATGATTTCATAATAATTAGTCATGTTTATATTTATTTTCAAAAAACCCTTTTATTTTCTTACAAGTCCAAACTTAAAATAAAACCAATATAAACACAAAACTAATTCACATAACACTTATTCAAAAACAACACTTAACAATTAAATAATGCAAATATCAATTATGATCCTAATTATCTAATAATTAATATTATGCATATATTCATATAAGACTCCTTCGTCCAATGACTCCGGCCACATCCATCGATATAATCAATTGCGTAAGTCATATATAAATATATACCACATAGCACATACAATTTTAAACAACTCAAGGCCCCATTAAGATATAGCTAAGGTCTTCCTTAGCTTTTAAAGTCGTGGATCTTACCAAATCAAATTCAATGTCTATGTTTTAATTCTTGATCATCATTTTTGCATAAAGATTTTAACAATTAACAAGACTTATATAACATATCCCTCCATGATAAATTGCATGTATTTATCATGGATGCCGAATTAACAATTAATTTTAAACATAAAACCGATCAATTAACAATTAAACGCATCAAGTTTTAATCTTATAAAATTTCATACAACCTAGAATCCGTCTAATTAATTTTATAACTAATAAAGATTGGAACTTTATACATAAAGATCGAATCTTTATGCCTAAAAACGCCCAAAGGGCATAAAAAATTAATCAAGAACCCTAATTTTGTCAAATTTTATTACTTGTAACTACAAATTTTACACGATGGCTCGTGATGCTACTGTTGGGTTTTATAACTATTAACCATTAAAGATCACGAGCACGCAGCGGAAAGATTAACACGTATAGAATATTCAATTAACAAAGGGATCAAGAAGCGTGTACCTTTTAACAATAAACGACACCGTTCTTGAATATATGCATGTGTATAATAAATGATACCATGCTAAAACCACCCAATATCTAAAGTAAGATCTCTCTACTTCAACACACATAATACGTTCTTAGCAAGCAATTAAGTATGCTAGTACTAATAGTGATAAAGCCACCAAACGCCTTCGACTCTTGAATCAATCAACATGAAAAACCCTTGTGGGTTGTTGGTTTCGGTCGAACAAATACAAACCGAAACCTGTTGGATTATGTCCACGTAAAATAATATATGTCCGAAAAGTTTATTCGAGCCTACGAGGACGCACACGCTAATACGTAAAACAATTAATAATAAATATATTAAATGTAATATATTTAAGTGATAAAGCTTAAACGAGCGTTAAATGTTAACAAGTATTTAACAGGAGTTATATTAGTCATTAATAGTTAAATGAATGACTAATATGCAATTATATAAAAAAGAAAAGTATAAGAATTATTTCCTTTGTTCCCTTAGCCAATTTGTTTCCTAATCTCCAAGAGGAGGTGAAATTACCTAACTTGCAAGCTAGGTTATGTAAGCTATATAAGGAGGTGTAGAGATTATTATTTGTCATAACTTAAAAAACTAATCCCTAAAATTCTCTCCTTCTCTCCCTATTGCTCGATCGGTCGAACCAAACCCCAAGGGTTTTGGTTTGTGTTTGTTCGACCGAAACCAACAACCCACAAGGGTTTTTCGTGTTGATTGATTCAAGAGTCGAAGGCGTTTGGTGGCTTTATCACTACTAGTACTAACATACTTAATTGTTTGCTAAGAACGTATTGTGTGTGTTGAAGTAGAGAGATCTTACTTTAGATCTTGGGTGGTTTTAGCATGGTATCATTTATTATACACATGCGTATATTCAAGAAGGTGGTTTCATTAATTGCTAAAAGGTACACGCTTCTTGAACCCTTGTTAACTATGTTATTCTATACGTGTTTATCTTTTCCGCTGCGTACTCGTGATAGATTAATGGTTAATTAGTTGTAAAAACCCAACAGTGGTATCAGAGCCATCGTGTAGAATTTGTAGTTACAAGTAATAAAATTTGACAAAATTAGGGTTCTTGATTAATTTTTAAAGCCCTTTGGGCGTTTTTATGCATAAAGATTCGATCTTTATGTTTAAAGTTCCAATCGTTATTGGTTATAAAATTAATTAGACGAATTTTAGGTTGTATGAAATTTTATAAGATTAAAACTTGATGCGTTTAATTGTTTATTGATCGGTTTTATGTTTAAAATTAACTGTTAATTTGGCATCCATGATAAAGACATGCAATTTATCATGGAGGGATGTGTGATATAAATCTTGTTAATTGTTAAAAGATTTTATGCAAATATGATGATTAAGAATTAAAACATAGACATTTAATTTAATTTGGTAAGATCCACGACTTTAAAAGTTATGGAAAACCTTAGCTATGTCTTAATGGGGCCTAAAAGTTGCTTAAATTTTATGTGCTATGTGGTATATATTTGTATATGGCTTACGCAATCGATTATATCGATGGATGTGACCGGAGTTTTTAAGACGAATGAGCCTTATATGAATATATACATATTTTTTAATTATTAGATAATTAGGATCATAATTGATATTTGCATGACTTAATTGTTAAGTGTTGTTTTTTGAATATGTGTGGAGGGAGAGAAAGAGAATAGGGGTGTTTGTAATGCACATGAGTATAGGAAACAGGGGAATATATATAACAGGGACGGAACACATTTTGTTTTGTGGCTAGGATGGGCCTAGGCTTAATCAATCGATCTCCTATTTGATTCACAGATTTTCATTGGGCCGCTTGTATGTCCGCTAAACATCTTTTATCGTCCAACTTGTTATTGTTTCCTTAGAGTCATCTGCAACATAATATGTTCTCCTTTGTACAATGTATGATCATTTACTTATCCAACTTATTGACAACTAAAGTTATAATACCCTAAGTTTTCGTTTTGTATTATATAACTACATATATTTCGTTAGTACCATATAAAATTTGTTTACGGTACAATTTTTCGTGTTATTGCTCTCATATGAAAAAATTATGGAAACATTGGGCATACTCTAGCATTGCTAATTAATTTTTGCCTGAAATGGAACTCGGTTGTAGTTTTATCTCACGTGATAAATACACCTTTGTTTTTAACACCTCATCAAGTGTGACACTAGCTATAGAATATTGAGCACATATTGCTAATAACACGCTAATCAATAAGAACACCAACCCTTCTGTACCGGGTGACATTTTTTCTGTGATGCTAGTTAACCTGATATATCATTTAAGGTTCATGAGTTTTGTATTACATATAGAGTTACATATTAGATTAAAAATGGTGGCTACTAAATCATGTGCAATTGCATCATGGCTACTAAATCTCTACTATATGACTTCAGGTTCTAATAACCAAAAATTGAAACACAAAACATGTTGATTACACACTTAAATATACTATAGATCCGCATTATTAGGGTACGTGTAACTTGACCTCAGTTAGTTAAACGACTTACTACAAAAAAGTTATTACGAGTAAGTTTTCTAAGAAAATCACTTTGTTTAAGTATAGTCATAGAGGTCAAAGGTTCAAATCCTCACTCCATGCAAGGCCGGATGTCCTTTTCTACCTTTGGTAAAACCGAAACCAGCCTCTCTACCTTGGCTAGGGGTAAGGCTATCTACGTCTCAACATTGAGACCCATAACCCGTGGAAGACGGTTATGAGAGTTACTTTACTTTACTCGACTTTTACAAATCGTTGTCGTACAATGATCCATTTACCTATTCACTTCTATTCACCTTCTCTTCCTAAAACAAACGCACAACTAACCAAATTCAACTATTAAAATTCCATCCGGTATACACAAAAATAAAGTCCTAAACATATACACAAATAATCACAAGTACCTGTTTCAATTGATTATGCATGTTCAGTCAAAATCTAACTTAACAAATGATTACTAACTGTAAACAAGAGATGTATATATGATTACTAACCGAACATATCTATATATGAATATGATAAAATTGTAAAAAAGATCGTTGTATTATACTTAACTTGATGATTTGATGACCAACGAGTATTATGTGATCGACGACTGTGACGGCAATCGACGATGGTGACAACGATCGGCGATTGTGACAACAATCAGCGATTGTGAGGGAGATCGAAGAGGATTACTGTGCATGATCGATGATGTGTCGACGATGGTTCCACGGTCGGGTGTGGATCGAGAAGTGAGATGAGCGGCGAGTGATGTGTGTGTTTTTTGTTTTAATTTTTGTTTGTGTTTAACGTAGTAACATAACTCCATATAGTTTTTGTTTCTATATATTTTGTGACTTTAAAGCTCTAACAATCACTAAAATATCGACCTAATTATCACACAATATCTCATATATCACAAGTAAATAACAATCAACAACAAAAACTAATAGTCACATAACAAAACGTGTTTATGATGACTGATTTTAGTGGTATATCTAACAAATCGGCCACGACATCACATTTATCAAAAAGAAACAATCATATATAAAATCTTATTCGACTGCTCATTATAAATTTTAAAATGTACCACCGACCATGAAATAAACACCTTGTGAGTAAATGAAAAAATCTAGAATATAAATGTACCTTGACCCGTGTGATGAAAAGTAAATAAACTTAATTTCGAGACCACTAATTCCAACAAAAGCACGCCACGCCTTTGATGGGTCTGGATCTGGATCTGGTGGAGGACGGATGGTGACCATCATACTTGGTATGTTGTGTTTGTGTAGTGAGGGAGTTTAAGGATTTTGTTTACTAGTAGAGCTTTATGTTTGTGATAGTGTGTTTTTGTTCCACTATATATTCTGAATTTGTCCTTCAATCCATGTGCATGCTTCTGATTGGTTGATCTAAATGCATGAGGTTAACATTCGGATTGCCAACATGACAAACATCTAATCGTTGATCTAGTTAATGTATTAGTACAATTCGATTTAGTGAGTGTTGGGTGAAGATAATAAAAATGTTTATGAGATTTGATTGAGAAGAATAAATGTTGGGAGTACTAGTGTTACAATTTTTGTTTGAATATGAAAGTACGAGAGTTTTATAAACATGTAAAGAAGATATTGAAGGCTTGAGGCTTGAATTTTAGCTTCATGCACAACTTCACATTTACTAGCATTTCAATATTTTTCTTCTACTCACAGTGCTTGGACGATAAACATAGATTGCATATCATTAAAAAACATATCGGTCAACATTTACAAAGTTGACATGTCATCCTATGAGATTAATTATAGACTTATTTTCACTTTGAACAAACTTTCAGAAAATTTACAAATGAAAAATCAGTTGACGAATCATGTACATTCTATAACAATAAAAGAGTCCATAGTATTTTTAAAAGGTCTTGTTAATAAACAATCTCATAATTTATAATTTCTTTTACAACTCGAGTTTTTTGTTTAACCATAGTATTTTTAAAATTTATTTAACAATATGAGTAGTTTCAAATATATTTAAAATAATATGAAAGCTTATCTCCGTATAACTATCATAAACTTTTCAAGTATCACGCTTCATGACTCTCCCAGCAAACCAACATACTGATAGTACGAAGTAATTACATATATAAAGTGCATGTGCATGTGACTTAAGAACTGAGCTTGACCATATGAAATACATAAATAAAATTATCATTTGAGAAATGCAGGGGTAAGTGCCATGTGTTTTCGTAGATTTGCAACATGATAGTACTAACAACATTAAGGGACTCAGTAACCTAAAAAAATGGATAAAACATGGCAATTGTGCCTCATTTTCCTCTAATGGGGCGACATCAGGTGTACAAAACGGTTGAGCTTGACTTGAACACGAGATAAGATCGACGGGTAGTAGTCACACTTAGGTTTGGGTAGTAGTCATATTTGACACACTGACTATTGTTAAATATTCAGACAAAAAGTATTTGGCAGCCAACCTATACCAAACACCAACCCCGCTATTAAACCCATTTTGCCATCTCTAGCATGCACTGGTGTTGCCACTAATGCTAGTATGCTTCGAGTGTAACCACAATCATCTACATCCTAATGATATTCTTGCACCATTCTATTTCACAGATTCAACAATAGTCATTTTACTTCTAAGTTCACTAGCTGCTAACATCATTCAATTTTGAGTTATATATATAGTTTTATTCATTTGGTTTTGACAATAGTCATTTTATGTAAGAATTCTCAAAAATACTATATTATTTTAAACATATTTAAAAATACTTATTTTGTTAAATAAATTTTGAAAATAGTGTGATAAAACAAAATTTTTGAAGAATAAATTTATGCAGTCACATGTTCATCCAGATAACACTTATTTCTACTACTGATTGGTAGTTCAAGTAAATGATGATGCATTTATTGATTAGTAGTAGTTCATACTACAATAAGTTCAAAGCTGGCAAATTCAACGTAAGCCATAAATTATATACTACGTACATTGGTAGGTATATGCCATAAATTATTAAATTTGTTATCACGCTCAAACCTCACAAAAAAACTCAAAAAAAATGACTACCGTTGATCCCAACTTTACGTTGCTAGAACCACGGTCGCACTTCTAATATTAACCCAAAAAAGATCGTCATCATCTATCACGAAAAATAGTATTGGCGTGGTCATAAGTTTATTGACACGGGTGGAAAATTAGTGACGAGTAAATAAATTTGTTGAAAAACTTGGCAATTCTGGGTAATTATGTTATTTACAAAATTTGCTTGGAAGAAATGAGATTATCTAAGTAATCGCTAGAAGCAACACAATTAATTTTCCAGTTTTTAGTGATTTGTAAATGTGTCTTTAAAATTGAAATGTGTAAAACAAAGATTTGTGTATAAACCTCTCAATGCACCCTTGCATACACACGTACAACGACATGAGCACTTGTGTCACACCAGTACCAAATGCAGAACGACATCAATATAAGCACACATATAAAACGATTCGATCCATCATTTAAACAGAAATGTTGCTTTTTTTTTGTTACAAATTTGTGTCTTTAATTTGAACAAAAATCGTATCAATGCGTTGATTATCAAGTGTTTACTTTTCATAATACTAAAACACCAATTACAATCTGACTTGAGAACATTGCATCAAAGGCGTCAACAATGGTTTAGCCATGTCCTGTTCTATTTCTTTAAAAGTTCCATCCAAGATATATACAATTGTTTTAAGTTTTTCCCCAGTTGAGCGAAACAAAGATGTACTTATTCTGACACTTTCAAACATCAAAGCCTGGAAGTGTTAATCATTGCTAGAGCTATGTTTAATATCACGCCAACTTCCCAACGTATTACCTAGGCACATGCAAACATCTTGAGACTGTTTGTCTATCGGTAAGAAGAGGTTGCCAGTAAATACCTAATATACTATCTAGCACTTAGGGGGTGTTTGGGTTGCTTATTCAAAATAGATTTTGCGTTTTGAAAACTTATAATCAGATAATGAGCCGTAATAAAACACAATTTTAAAACTTAGTGTTTGGTTTGCTTCTGTTGTTTATATCACAATAATCATTTTTTTAGTGTTTGGTAAAATAGATTATTTAAGAAAGTAACAGGTGAAATGACAAAAAAGACATTGTTATATAGTATATATTTAAAGTAGGTGAGAAGATATTGTATATACTTGAGGTTATTGTTGTAAATTCCCAAGCCATGTAATGCTCCATCAAATGTGCGTTTTAAAAAAGCACTTGTCCATTTACTTTTACAAAACTCCATTTTGAGCCTTCTAAAACGCAGTTAAGTGGTTGTTCCTTTCTTTTTGCCAAACACCTATTTTAGATTATCTTCATTTTCAAAATGAAATAAGCAGATAAGTAGAGTTTATATTACTCCCTCCGTCTCAAAATTATTGTCCCCAGACAAAAAACACACAATTTAATAAAAGTGCATTTATTACTGCTTTCTCTTTCTTACTTTTTGACAAAATGACAGTTTTACCCTTAGCTAATTAATTAAAGTCTTCTTTAAAGTTTGTAATAATAATTTTAAACAAGGATAATATAGTAAACTTTATCAAACTTCCCTATCTATTTTTAGTAGTGGGCAATTAAATTGGGACGTCCAAAAAAAGAAACGTGGACAATAAAAATGGGACGGAGGGAGTAGTTTTTTTTTTAACAGCACTTTATTAAAAAAACTAGCAAGAAGCTAGAAGAATTACAAAGTT
>BQNB010120848.1:0-20561 GCA_026074375.1 Tanacetum coccineum | reverse complement strand
GCTGCCAACAACAAACCCACGGACACCCCTAGCTGCTGACCCGGGAACTACAACAAACAACACCCCCTATTCGGGTGGCTGTCACCATCGAACCCAACACCCTTGTTGTCTCTATGTCAACCAAACGCACCCCCATGGCTGCCCACCAAACGCACCCTAATCAAGTTTACACAGCCAAACGCACCCTTTTTGGCTGTCCCGAAACAACAAACCATCCGCCCCTTGCGGGCTGCTGTCAAACCCGCAACCAAACGCACCCTATAACCAAGAAACCCACCGCACCCTTTTATCAATTTTAATAGAAAACAAACCACCCTAATGGTGCTGGTATAAAAACAAACGCACCCTAGGTGCATACACAAACCAATCGCACCATTTTCTTGTGACAAACCCAAATCGAACGCATCGTTGTGATGCTTTGATAGTGGAGATGAGGTGATGGGGTGGCTGGTGGCGTCGGTTGGAGATGGAGGATGATGATGGTGCGATGGAGATGGTGATGAGGATGATGTATAGGTTGTGGTGTGCCGGCTGAAGTGATGGCAGCAAGGTGATGATGTTGATGGTGGATCTATGGTGAGGATGGAGTGGTGGTGTGCGTAGATGTAGTGACCGGAGCATGGCCGGAAGTTTGCCGAAAAAATAGTGGGAGGCGCCGGAAAATTTATATAGAGAGGAAGGAGGCTAGGGTTTGTGTATATGTGTGTGTTGTAGAGATGGAAATGAAATGAAAGTGATATAATTTATATATATATAATAAAAGTTTTAAATTTTTTTTGAATAGTTGTTAATAGTTGAGGGTTAACTTTGTAAATATTTCACAGGGACCTAACGTGTAACTTTTGTTAATTATTGATTCGGGACTCGTTTGGGGTACTTAACGGAGGAAATAAAATGCGAAACGTGCGCCATTGTTTTTCAAATAATTTTTCTGATAAAAATGAGTATTTACTTGACTATTATTTTATAAATGTTTTTATAAGACTTATTTAAAAATCATTATTATTTATTTGGTACCATTTGGTCTCACGGGTAACCTTTGTCCGTAAAATTTAAAACTTTAATTTGAACATTCGTGTTTTAAAATAACCGCTTTTGAATAAAAATTAAATAATTTATTAAATATTTTTATTAAATAAAAAGTGATAATTAAATATAAATTTAATTATTTTTGGGTCGGTACGAGTTGCGTTCAAAATTTTGCGAGGCTATTTCAGTCATTTTCTGCTTGGTTTCAAGTCTCGGGCAAAACTAAAAAGTTGTCCGGAATGTCGTTTTATGTCAAACGCTAGTATACCCCATAATTAATAATTCATTTTGGCGGGTCGTTTTTGATAAATCAATTTGAGAATAAAATATATCTTCTCGTTTTCAAGTCAAATAAGTTAGAAAAATAAAATATCCAATGAGAGATAATAATAATTATTAGTATTTATAATTTAAATACGTTTTAAAATTTTACCGGCTACGCGGTAATCATTTTTATGTGACCGTAAAAGGTCAAAAAGTCAAAAGTCAAGTCGGACCCAAAAAGTCAAAGGGTAAAATAGTAATTTAAAATATCAAAAATTGCGGGTTGTGATTTTTAGCTGCATCTGCAAGTACCTTAGCTGCACTAAAGACTCCCAACTAATCTTTAGGTTGATCTTATTGACTATGTGTATGAGTAACCAAAGTAACTCCTGCATCTTGATTAATTTCTTCTATCATCCTCCCATGTTTGGAAGAATCCTCTAAATCCTCTTCATTATCTGAAACCACAATCTTTGCTCTCCTTCTAGTTTAGCTTGTCTTGACAGTCTTCTCTAATTTTTTCACCTTCATGATAAGCTTGGTATAAGCAGCACCATAGACTTGCTTAGTTTGTTTTAAATCTGCCTCCAAGCTCTCTACTTTGCTGAACAATTTAGTACATAAAACTGTCAATTCTTAAAGTGACATACTGCCCTCATCACTTCCAAGTGTAGGTACCCTCTCAGACCTAGTCTGAGCAATGGAACCCCTCGTGGCTTCTTGGCACCTGGGATTACCACCTGCACTAATTCTCTGAGGAAGAGGCACATTAGGTATTGCCGTGGATTGGGTCTTAGTTATGTTACCACTAGCATATGTTGCATCTAATCTAGCAGCAGTAGTGGTAGCCCTTTCCACTCTGTCATCCCACTCCTCATAGACAGCCTCATCTGGTATATTGGGTATATGCTTACTAGTCTGAGGTAACTCAGTGACCTGGTTTAAGGCTTGCCTAGGTGTTTGAGTCTTTTGGTGTGATGATGAGACAACATTAGGGATTGGTTCTTCATGAATAGGTTGAGCAGTAGAAGGTGGTGGTTAGTATTCAGAGGGATGTCCTAAATCTTCACCCTCTTCTACTTAAATTTCCAGCATACTTAGAAACAAAGGAGTTTGTTCCCCAGAAAAACCTCTTTTCATATTGCTAAAAAGTTTTAGAGTTAAAGTAGGAGCAATATATTTTCTGTTATGGGGATTAAGTTTATTATGATCCCATAGTACTGAAGAAAAATTTTCCTTTATTACATTCTATTATATAACATTGTTTGCATAGCAAACTAAACAAGTTCACACAACCTACCTATGCCATCTATATCTATGTTTACATCATATAAACATCCTAATATGTCAAGTCTATATCTTAACATCATTATTACCAAGTACATTATCCATTTAACGTACCATTTACAACGTTATATCAAAACAGGCTTTAAACGTTAAACGTTTACCTTTAAACCCTACTATATGTATAGTTATACAAAAACAATGACAATGTACAAGTAATCAAAGCACATGTACAAGTATTATAACATCTCATTTGAATATGAATTCCCTCTAAAATAAGGTACAAGCCTTTAAAGCATAATGTACAAGTCATTAATGCACGATATTCAAAATAGCCATTTTACCTCCGTTTTCCTAAGGAATTCTGTACAATCTCTTAAGTACAAGTTACAAGAAATCAATACACTTCATTTACAATCCATTTTCATTCTCATTTCATGAAATTTCACGAATTCAAACCAAGAAACCCTAACTCGAGCTAAATATTAAACCGTAACCCGTTTCTTTATTTTTACCCGTTTTAAACCTAACCCATTAATCAAATAATGTTGTAAACACTTAAGGTAAACCTTACATTCCATTTTCTATCCATTTCTATCCATTACACACGAAATATAAACTTAAAAACCCTAATCAAACCCTAAATCCAACCCACGACCCATTCTCATTTTTACCCATATTGATCACGAACCACTAATCGAATACTGTTATAAACTCTTAATATAAGCTTTACAATCCTTAATCCACCCTTATATCTCCAATGTATATGAAATTGAAGCTTAAAAACCCTCAACATGCTCTAATGAACCCGCAACCTCTTTTTGCTTATTTTAACCCATTTTATCAAGTAACCATGCAAACAAGCACCTCTATGATGCACCTTCGTTCTCCCTAAGTAGCTTACAAAGCAAATTAACTCTTTTCTTGGTCTCTAAATTGGCCACATCTCTTCTTTTGCTCCATAATCAGCCGCGACACCACAATGTCTTTCCACCTTGCATTTTAGCCTTTATAGCTCACCACACTCACATGTTAAGCCTCTCCATGTCATCTCCTAGCTCACCTAAGTTAGACCCTCCAAGAACTTGACACCTATCTATCCAAACTTGGGCACCAAGGATGAATTCAACTATAAATAGGGGAACTTCATACATTTCAACTCACACCTTCATTTCTTCTTTCTATCTATCAATGGCTTCCAAGTTTTGATCAAGAAGTGTTATAAGAGTCCTAAGAGCAGAAGTGAATAAAAGAATGCAAGCCTTGAAGCCCCGAAGCTCTAATTCTAGGCGTACGAGTGGAATTCGACCCATTTCGACCCATTTTTAATCATTTAGCTCGAAACCAGGTTCCATAAACTCTCCTACTGTTCTATAACTCTTATAATGTTCATATGATTATAAATATACTCTTGTTACAAGCTTTTAACTTAAAAATCACTCGTTCTTGAGTTTTGATCCAAACCGTACCTTATAAACCCTAATTTCGCGTTTTCATTAAATCTATAAGCTAAAATGGTAAACTGAAGTTATAAGCTATTCTAATAAGCTTAACTAATGATATTATAATCACTTTATAAAGTCTTGATAAAATTTGAATTAAAAACCTACGCGTTTTTGTTTTAAAACCCTAATTCGACCCGTTTTGATTTCTAGCTTAACGGATCCTTTTTCTAAACTTTCGTTACGTTAAAACTTCTTATTTTAACTTATATTAATAAGCTATCACCTGAAAATATCATTTGGAATCTTAAAATAAGCTTGCATGGCATTTTGGACTTGTTTTGCAAAAGTATTCCATGCAAGGGGTATATATCGTAACTTTCTGAAACTTATAACTAAAAGGGCTGAAAATGTCATTTTATCAAAGTTATAACTATAGGGGTCTATTATGTCACTTTCCAAAATACAAGGTTTACTTTGTACATCTTTTAAACTAGAAGGACCAAACTTGTAAAAGTGAAAACTCCAAGGGTATATTTTGCCATTTTTCATTCTTAAGGGTCTAAAATGTAACATTTTGAAAAAGTGTAAAAATGTGTTCAAAACCTTATAAGACATAACTTTAATTAACGCTTGACGTGCTTATCATTTCCAGTTATTGAGCAAAACGCTTAAAACCGATTATGTTATAACTATTATATAATTCATCATCAATGTGCTTTAAAAATCCTGTCCCAAATCTATATCGTACCACGATACTAGGGAGCTTCATATTAAGGGGTTTCATTTTGGTATTACGTTCTGACTGAGTTGTTGGGTTTACGATTTAAAGTGCCCTAGCTCCTCTAACGTTTTACTGAATGACCTCTGAATTATGATGGCCCGAACGGTGATACAATAATTCCAAACTCTTCAATCAAACTTATAAAAATATTAAACTCTTAGAACCAAAGTTCTAGAGTACAATCTTCCTAAGACTTGACATATTTACTCAGGTTGCGTGACGTGGCTGTTTACTATCATTCTTGGCTATATCAACCTTCTCTGTTAAGATTGTGATAAAGTCGTCAGCTTTCATTTTGGAATATTTATTACAACTACCTATCAGGTGAAGTTCATAACCTCGCCTTTACTTATTTACATGTTTTATAAACCCGCGAGGGGGATACATGCTTGTTACAAACTCTTTTACATACTCGTTTATCTTATAACAATGTGATTACTTTTCAAAGACTTAATGAGTTCATAACCTCACATTTCAATCTTTTAAATACTTTATAAACCTGTAATACCTGCTATAAACCATGAATACAAGTGTTTTCTAAACTATATGCTATCCTGTTATATTATTGCCTAAGTACATGGAAATATCTCTTTGGGTAGTATCTCCCAATATCTCTTTGGGTAATATCTCCCAATATCTCTTTGGGTAATATCTCCCAATATCTCTTTGGGTAATCAGGATTGACGAATCCCGTTTGTGTTAGCCGGATAGGTAACCAAACGCACTATATTTGAATCTCATAGGTATATGGCAATTACCTACACCGGGGGCCATTATCTTTATGTATATATATCACAGCAATTTAGGTATATATATACACCAGTCAGTTTGTGTGCCATGAGCTTAGATACAATAATGAACACTATTAATATTGTTTTCTATAATAATTTGTGCTCGTAAACAAAATTATTCCACAAGACTTGTATTCAACTATTACATTTCCAAACCATGAATATCACTCAACCTTTGTTTTACCCTTTTTGATGCTCATGTTTATCCCAGGTAAATTGAGCAACTTATGGGTGGATGGACTTGAAGACTGAAGACGGCTAAAACTTGTTATCATTCACATTTTATGTTTCTAGATTTTGGGACCTGCCTTTGTAAAACTTTAATTTTAATGAATGATAACGTATCTTTTAAAAACGCCTCTTTTGAGTCGTTTTCTATGATTGTGACTGTTGTACTATGAAGTAATACCCCAGATTAGCTTTCGCTGCTATATTGTAAAAATAGGGGTGTTACAAAGTATAATGAAGTTGCTCCCACTCATCTTGAGGTATAGGCACTGATCTACCTGATTCTTTATGAAGTTGTGTTTCTTCATCACTTCATCGAATTTTAAATACCATTGACGAGATGCTTGCTTAAGCCCATAAATAGATTTCTTGAGTTTACAAACTAGATGTTCTTGGCCTTTAGATTTAAAACCTTGTGGTTGGGCCATGTACACATCTTCATGTAAATCACCATTAAGAAATGCCGTTTTGACGTCCATTTGATGTAACTCCAAGTCAAAGTGAGCTACAAGGGCCATTACGATTCTTAAGGAATCTTTTCTCGATACAGGAGAAAAGGTTTCTTTATAATTAACGCCCTCCTTCTGAGTATACCTTTTCGCAACCAAACGAGCTTTGTATCGTTCAACATTTCCATTTGGGTCAAGTTTGGTCTTATAGACCCACTTGCATCCAACGGGTTTTGTACCCTTTGGTAATTCAGCAAGTTCCTAAACGTTGTTTTTGCTCATTGAATTCAGCTCATCTTTCATTGCTTCCCTCCAATGAGCTGATTGGTCACAAGTAATGGCATCCTCAAAGGATTCAGGGTCATTGCATTTCCTTAAGTCAAAATCGGCCTCATTCAAATAGGTATAGTAATCATCAAAGTTTGTGGGCTGCCTATTTCATTGCGACCTGTGCAACGGCTGTTGAGTTTCTTGTGGTTCAACTTTAATTTTAGGGTTAGGTTCATTTTCCTCGACATTATTTGGATGATCTTGAGCAATTAAGTGATCATTCGAGGTGTCAAGTGGCGTGCTAATTGGGATGGGCACATGAATTATAGGTGTCTCATCTCGAGCCTCTTGTAGTTTAATTCTTCTAAATGAACCACTCCCACTATTGTTAGCAGTTTCAAGAAACTCTGCATGATGTGTCTCGACAATTCTGGTATTATGAGACAGACAATAAAATCGGTAACCCTTTGATCGTTTTGGGTACCTAATGAAAAAGCAACTAATGGTTTTTAAGTCTAGTTTTCGTGATTGAGGATTGTATAACTTAGCTTCGGCTGGACATCCCTAAACCCACAAATATCGTAAGCTGGGTTTCCTTCCTGTCCAAATTTCATATGGTGTTTTTGGAACAGATTTAAAGGGAAATTTGTTAAGGATGTGGACAACCGTTTTCAATGCCTCAGTCCAAAGAAATTCAGGAAGGTTTGAATTTGCTAACATACTATGAACCATGTCCATAAGGGTGCAATTTCTCCTCTTAGTTACACCATTTTGCTGAGGGGTACCCGGCATGGTATATTGGATAATAATCCCATGGTCTTTACAAAAGTAAAAGAAAGATCCGGGAGCTTGACCAACATCCGTATGTCTTCCATAATATTCACCTCCCCTATCCGATCTCACTACTTTAATTCTACGGTCAAGTTGATTTTCAACTTCCGCTTTAAAAGTTTTAAACATATAAAGTGATTCGGATTTTTCACTAATTAAGAACAAGTACATGTAACGTGAGTAATCGTCAATGAAGGTAATGAATGATTTATGACCACCAATTCCCGAAGGAAAAGGTCCACATATGTCGGTATGGATTAGTTCTAATAATTCGGTACTTCGCGTGACACCTTTCTTATTTCCTTTGGTCATTTTTCCCTTTATGCATTCTACACATTTTCCAAAATCTGAGAAATCAAGATTAGGTAGAACTTCATCTTTCACAAGTCTAGTCATTCTGTCTCGTGAAATATGGCCTAAACGTTGGTGCCATAATTTTGATGTGGTTTCCAAATCTTGTTTTCTCTTATTTTGATTCACATTCTCATTAACATTAAATGATAATAAATATTCTAAAAAATGATTATCTAAACATAATTTAAAGAGGTTTCCCTCAAGACAACCATTACCAACAACACGGGAATTTAAACTAATATATACTTTATTGTATCTAAACGTAAATATAAAGTCATCAATAATTAGTTTAGATACAAATATTAAGTTTCGAGTCATGATCGGTACATAAAGAGTTCCATAAAGATTTAAACAAAAGCCACCCTCCAATATTAATGAAAGGGACCCAATAGCTTCTACGTTTAAATCAACTCCATTCCCGACTTTAACCGTTCGTTGGTTTCTTTCCAATCTCCGGATTGTACGGAATCCATGTAAAGAATTAGCAATGTGTACCATGGATCCAAAGTCAATCCACCATGAATTAATAGGGACATTAATATTGAAAGATTCATTGATCATAAAAGATTCAAATATACCTTTCTTTGCTAACCATTCCTTAAATTTTGGACAATCCTTTTGAGTATGCCCTTTCTTATGGCAAAACTTGCATTTTGGACCGCCTTGGAATGAGCTAGTACTTGTATCTATTTTCTGGACTTTATTTGGAGTAGAATTATCTCCACTTGAACCTTTGCTCTTCCATGAGCCCTTTCTCTTATTGGAGTTAGTGGTAGCAACATGAACGACATCAGGCTTTTCAACTTTGAGGCGTTCTTCCTCTTGCACACACATAGCAATCAATTCGCTTATTTTCCATTTCTCCTTTTGCGTATTGTAATTGATCTTGAAAGGACCAAATTGCATAGGGAGAGATGTCATAATGAAATGAACTAAGAAACCTTCACTGATTTCCATGTCCATGCCTTTCAGTTTGTTTGCCATATCGCTCATCATCATAATGTGCTCACGTACACCACTAACTCCGTCATACTTAGTAGTCAACATTTTAAGGATCAAAGTACTTGCATGGGCTTTTGAAGTCCCTTTAAATTATTCCTCTATGGAGCTTAAGTACTCCTTTGCATTCTCAGATTCAGGAATGGCTCCTCGAATGACAACGGACATGGAGTTCTTAATGAACATGAGCGACATATGGTTAGATCGCTCCCACTGTTCATAAGAACGTTTTTGATCTACTGTACTTTCAGCAGTAAGTGTAGCGGGAGGATCAACACGAAGCGCATGATCGAGATCCATTACTTCGAGAGTAAGTTTTACTTGATCTCTTCATGTTGAGAAGTTGGTACCAGTTAAGGGTTCAATTCCGGATATGTAACCCGTATTGGAAGTTAAGGTAGATGCTGACATAGATTGAAAATTAAATGTATATGATCACATTTTAGTACAAGTTAGATTCAGTTTAATCACATTTTCTCCCCTTATCTAAAATGTTAATCCCTTGATATTTTGGATATCAATTGATTAAACGTTCGGGGACAAAATGTTATGGAATATCTATTAAGAACATCTTAATGCTCCCCCTCAAATTATGAGGGTATATAAGACAGTGTTGAGTACAATAATTTGAAAGATTTTGAATTTACTAAGAAATTCTTGAAAATTTTGTACTCGAGCACTCCTTAGAATCACCATTAAGTCTACACTATATATATATTCACAAGATTATTATGTACAAGGTTTGACCTGAATGATTAGAACATCATATGATAGAATCATATGGTTCTTTTGTCGCAGCCGTAGGTCTCCTTCGTACAATCTCCCACCCATAAACTTTTCTAAGCTCCTCATTAACCTTCTTTCTTTCAAGAAGTTGTCAATATGATCTTTCTCTATCCAAGCACTCTTCGGTATTGCTTCAACTTTCTTTCCAAGTTACGAAAGTCTTTGCTTCAAACTTCGAGTATGAAACAGATTCAGATACATATGTAACTTGAGCTTGTGTTGTTGGTGAGATGTTCGGTGTTTGATGTTGTCTTAGCTTCCCCCAAACCAGCAATCCCTTTCTTGAGTAGATTCCAGAATTTTGCTTGCAAGCGCATCATAAGCAGTCTTATGTATAAGACCAGATATCTGATTTGCACAGTTAACCTTTCAAGATTTGTTACCACAAAACAAAGTCAATTAAGTCCCGGATGAGCGCATTTCTCTCTTCAGGATATTGATGATATAAATTGCAACATCAAAGTAAACTAAGTCCCGGATGTCACAAGTATTCCCTCTAAGTAGTCGAAATGATAACACCTAAGTCAACTAAAGTATCAAATGTACTCTTTTCTTTTTGTAGAATACTAACTGATTAAGGATCATCATACCTATGTGTTACCTCTTTTATCATAAATACTTTCTACTTTTTTAGGAATAAGCTTAGGGGATTGACCATTTGAGGAGCATTAATTGAATCGAAAGAACTTTTCTCTTGTTTTTAAATTATTATACTCTAACACCTTCCCCCTGGGGACTTCAATGATACATACTGGCTAGTGATGAGATGTTCTCTTTCCACCATGTGATTGACTATAGTGCACCCGAAAGATTCTAAACGGCCCTAAAATCAAAAGAAGCTAACCTCAAAGACAAAAAGAAGCTACTCATAGAAGGCAAGGACACGATCAAGTAGACATCTTCCTTCCCCTTGGCTGGTTGTGACACGTCGTAATCTGCAAACCTTATAACGCTATACATATTTGAGATCGTGTTTGAAGAATTAATAAGCTTAAATCTATTCCGTAAGAATCAACTTCAAGGCTTTTAAAACTATGAAAGTATTTCCAAGCATTCCTAAGTCTTTTACAAACTATGAGGTGTTGGCAATATTGATCGAATGTAGTTTAAAGCCTGAATTCACTAAGTCTTCACAATTTGCAAATTAGTCCATAAAGATTTAAACATATGACATCTAATGCTTGTGTAGTTAAAATCCCATTAATCCCTGTAAGAGAACAATATGAAAACTAAACTTTTAATTGATATTTTAAAACTGACTACAAGCTTAATAGAAGAAAATTACATTTAAATTGAAAATCAATAAGCTGAAATTACATAAAATAAGTTATACTATACCAAAATTATCCTACTCCTAGATACTAGATGCCCTTGTGAGTGAGTGAGGAGCTCTTTATATAGGCTGAGAGAGAAGCTTCTAGGTCTCATATGCTCCTCTTAATCCAAACCCTTCATTCCTTGCAATCATTAGATCTTCAGTCTTCACCGTTGGATCAATATGTGATCACACGGATTTCCAGCGTGGCATTCCATGTGTCAGAGGCCTTGTGCTTCTTTTTCATTGATTTTAGTGCAAAATTCTCATTTGGAGTGTGTTTCCTTGAGCCCGCGTGTCATCCTCTTGAGTTATCTTGACCAATCAAACCCCTTTGGTGACGTTTCGCTTGCCAGCGTGTAGCATAGTACTTGAATCTTTGTTCCACGCTCTTAATTGAATTTTACCCTTTGTTTTTGATGAAGGGTAATTACTTGGGACGACGATGAACAGTAACAACAACTTTTCCCGCTTTTTTTTACTTTTATACGTTACTGTTTGACCCGGGGGTAAAGGTTGTTTGACTTGGGCTCGGGTACAAAAAAGGAATGGGCCACATGTTATGATTGGGCTCGGGCTTGGGATTTAAGGGATTTTGTTATAGAGGGTTAATGACCGTTAGTCCCTTAATGATTAAGGACTAACGGTGTTATTGTTTTGGGATTTTTAGTGAAAATGAATTTAACATTAAGGTTATTTTGGGTATTTTGAGGGTTTTGGCATTTGTGAGTTGACCATTGTTGACCATGGTTGACTATTTGACCTTTTTGCTATCAAACTCCCGACTCTTGTGCACTCTTTCCATTCTCGTGTTTGTGTTTATCCGGTTTTGACCGTTTTCATGTTATATTTGCAATATCCGTACCTACACATCACAAATGACAAAACAAGCAATATACAAGCATAATTTGCATAATTTGTTTATTTTAGGGCTATTTTTAGTATAAAAAGGATATGTGATTTCTCACATATCATTCGACTCGGTTGTTCGACTTTAGTTGTTCGACTTCTACTACTCAAGTTGTTCGGTTTCAACTGGAGTCAAGTTGTTCGGTTTCCACGTACTTAAGTTGTTCGGTTTCCACGTACTCAAGTTGTTCGGTTTCAGGTTGTTCGACTTGAGTTGTTCGACTCAGTTGTTCGACTTCAGTTGTTCGACTTCCACTATTACGAAACCCAAAAACTTAAAAACATAAAAAGACACATTTTTGATGATTGTTTTGCAAAAATACTTGTACAACTAGTGTTACTAAACCTATAGGAACAAGAAAAATGAACACTTTAAGGTTTTTAAGCCGAAAAATTTAAAATCAAGATTTTGCTCTTTATAAGATTTTCGAACACAAAAATGTAACAAAAATGATATTTTTCTTGATTCTAAGCTTGTACACCTATATTATAAAGATACTAGATCAGATTTACCAAGGTAAATAATCCTTTAGTGTACACAATAGCTTTGGAATCAAAAGAAAATTACGTTCCACCTGAGAATAATGAGTTTAAAGGCGAGATCATCCATGTCAGCGATTTCTGTTCGGGCAACATCCCCCAACCTTGCGGCTAAGTGACCAGGCTTTTGACACCCCACAGAGACTAGTATCGGGACTCACGGACCTTAGGTTTCAAAAACTCTCAGGTTTCCCTTATATACATAGCTTATTTAAAAACTTAAAATAAAATAGTCAAAGTTCAAAATCATATTTAAATTTAACAAAAAGAGATCTATTTATTAATTCAAACTTAATATTAAACATAACATTTATGCAATTGTAACCCTCGACCTTTTAGAAAGCTGCAACATCGGTTGTGAGCCGGCAAGATGCATCAAACTTTTATCAGTCTCGGATTTTTATTCTTACTATGGGCTTTCTTTAGAAGGCTGTAACATCGGTTGTGAACCGGCAAGATGCAACAAACTTTTATCAGCCCACAGTTTATAATTATTCTTTATTAAATTTTTATTATTATTATTATTATTATTATTTTTCTTTTATTTTACTTTTTTTATTTTACTTTATATAGAGAAGACTTCTTTTTGAAAAATTCAAGTATAAGTTTGAACCGAGACTAAAATTTTTGCTATATACTACATAAAAATTGTTGATTTAAGTTTAATCTCCAAAAACTGCATGTATTATTAGTCCGGTTAGGAGCTTATGGGAGAAAAAGCCACAGATTACATACATGAGCTCTTAAGATTTCCAAATAATCCTTGTTTAACATCCCACTCATACTTAACTCTATCATTTTTCGTTCTTCGCGAATTTCCGCGAACGCTTAGCCTAAAAGTTAAGGAACAAGCTAGAGCTCAACACGCTCGATCGAGTCAAAATTTATTCTTATTCTACCCAGCAAGAAAGTTAAAATTGTGACAAAACACTTATTTTATTTTTGAAAATTTTAATTTTTTTATATTTTTGTGGGAAAACGGGGTACGTGAGAACAACGGGTAAAAGTAGGTAAGATCATATCGAAGATATACTACCCCATACTAAATTAACTTTGTCCTCTATGTTACTAGGCCTAAGACTTAATAAACCCCTTACTAGAAACTCATAAGTCGATGCATTAACCCAAGCATGAAATAGAGTATCCACAAAAATCTCAAGCCGTTTATCAAAGTATGCTAAAAGATAAATGTTAGTCAATATTAATCATGGACTTTAAGATTTCCCCTAACTATTGCAGCAAAGGATAGGAAGCTTGAGTGAAACGGGACACAACACCGAACTGCGAGGAGTCTTTACAAAAAATTTTAGGTCCATCCTACAAACAATCATAAACAACAAGAAACGGAAGAGTACAAGCCTCCTCACATCATAATAGAAATAAGAAAGAAGATAGAAAGATAAGCATGGGGTGCCTCCCATGAAGCGCTTTGTTTTTGGTAACCGAGTCACATAGCTTGACTCGATCCCCGAATTCATTCGTCCTTGGAGAAAGTGTGGAGATCCTGGACTACCTTGGGTGGTAAGTCCCCTCCAAAGTAATGCTTCACACGATGACCATTCACCTTAAAGTTTGGACCATCGGGTTGAGATAACTTGATGGTTCCGTATGGAAAAACTTTGGTGATGGTGAAAGGTCCTGACCAACGAGTTTTAAGCTTTCCCAAGAATATCTTTAGACGAGAGTTGAAGAGTAAAACTCGATCACCAACATTGAAAATGCGGTTTTTGATCTTTGAGTCGTGAAGCTTCTTCGTCCTCTCTTTATATATCAAAGAATTCTCGTAAGCTTGATCACGAAGCTCATTAAGTTCATTAAGTTGAAGCTTCCGGTGATCACCCGCGGTTTTAAGATCGAAATTAGCATGTTTTAAAGCCCAATATGCTTTATGCTCTAACTCGATAGGTAAATGGCAAGACTTCCCGTACACTAACTTGTAAGGCGTACAACCAATCGGTGTTTTAAAAGCGGTACGAAATGCCCATAAAGCGTCATCTAGTTTGTCGGACCATGAGGCACGGTTCTCACCAACCGTCCTTTCTAGAATACGTTTCAAGCCACGATTGGACACCTCCACTTGACCGCTCATTTGAGGGTGATAAGCGGTAGCAAGACGATGAGTGACCTCATTACTTAGATTTTACTTTAGCAAACTTGATTCATTACAAAAATGGGGTCCCTCGAAATACCGCTGTTATAATAGCTTCTAGGTGAGTTTTTTGTTTTTTTTTATTCATGAATCGGGCGAAAAGAGATTTCAAAAACTTAACTACAACTCGAGCATCATTTGTGGGGAGCGCCTTTGCTTCCACCCACTTCGAAAGATAATCAACGGCTACGAGGATGTATTTATTTCCACGTGAAGACTGAATGGAGTCCCATAAAATCGATTCCCCATGCAGCGAAGATTTCACATACTTAAATGGTTTGAGGCATCTCATCTCGTTGTGAAATTTTGCCTTGTCTTTGACACGTATCAAAAGATTTGATCATAGTATGGGCATCCGATACATGGTCGGCCAAAAGAAACCGGCATCAAATACTTTTCGAGCGGTGAGATTGGCACTATAATGGCCCCCGGTGGGGTCCTAACTTGTAAGGCGTACAACCAATCAGTGTTTTAAAAGTAGTACGAAATGCCCATAAAGTGTCATCTAGTTTGTCGGACCACGAGGTATGGTTTTCTCCAACCGTCCTTTCTAGAATATGTTTCAAGCCACGATTGGACACCTCCACTTGACCGCTTGTTTGAGGGTGATAAGCGATAGCTAAACGATGAGTGACCCCATACTTAGACATTACTTTAGCAAATTGATCATTACAAAAATGGGTCCTACGATCGCTTATAATAGTTCTAGGTGTTCCGAATCGGGCAAAAAGAGATTTCAAAAACTTAACTACAACTCGAGCATCATTTGTGGGGAGCGCCTTTGCTTCAACCCATTTGGAAAGATAGTCAACGGCAACGAGGATGTATTTGTTTCCATGTGAAGACGGAAATGGTCCCATAAAATCGATACCCCATACATCGAAGATTTTACAAACTTGAATAGCGTTTTGAGACATCTCATCTCGTTGTGAAATTTTTCCTTGTTTTTGATACGTATCACAAGATTTGATCATAGTATAGGCATCTTGATATATGGTAGCAAAAAAAAACCAGCATCAAATACTTTTCGAGCGGTAAGATTGGCACTATGATGGCCCCCGGTGGGTCCTTCGTGACAAGCTTTGAGTATATCATTAGCTTCTTGCCCATGCACACACCTTCGAATGATTTGATCCGCACAAATACGAAAAAGATAAGGATCGTCCTAGAAATAATGTTTAACGTCCTTGAAAAACTTCTTCTTTTGTTGAGTCGTCATTCCTTTGATAATAAAATTCCTCGTATGGAAATTTGCATAGTCCGCAAACCATGGGGTACTTTCACTAGATATTACACCAAGAGTCTCTAAAGGAAAATTTTCGTTTATGTCTTTATTTTCTAAAACATCCTTATGAGGATTCTCAAGTCTAGATAAATGATCGGCCACGAGGTTCTCACTTCCTTTTTTATCACGAATGGTGATATCAAATTCTTGTAGGAGGAGAACCCACCGGAGCAACCTCGGCTTGGCATCTTGTTTATTCATAAGGTATTTTAAAGCCGAGTGATCCGTATACATTATGCTTTTAGATAAGACAAGATATGGCCAAAACTTTTCAAAAGCATACACTACAGCAAGCATTTCTTTCTCCGTCGTAGTGTAATGAATTTAAGCTTCGGTCATTGTCTTACTAGCATAATGTATAGGCTGAAAATGCTTAATCTTTCGTTGTCCTAAAACCGCACCAATCGCGAAATCACTTGCATCCCACATAAGTTCGAAAGGTAGGTTCCAATTTGGGACAACTAAGATCGGAGCTTAGGTAAGCTTCTTTTTAAGAGTTTCGAAAGCATTAATACAATCCTTAGAAAACACAAACGGTGTTTCCTTCTCAAGAAGGTGAGTCATAGGTCTAGTTATTTTGGAAAAATCTTGGATAAAACATCGGTAAAAACCCGCATGACCTAGGAAACTCCTAACACCTTTTACGGTAGTCGGATGAGGGAGCTTAGCGATAACATCGACTTTAGCACGATCGACCTCAATTCCAGACTTCAAAATTTTATGTCCTAACATAATTCCTTCTCTACACATAAAGTGACACTTCTCCTAATCAAGAACTAAATTCGTGTCTTCACACCTTTTTAGCAACTTTTCTAAATTGGAGAGGCACGAATCAAAACTATCCCCAAAAACTGAGAAATCATCCATAAACACTTCCATAGTCTTTTCGATCATATCATGGAATATGGCCATCATACACCATTGGAAAGTACCGGGAGCATTACATAAGCCAAATGGCATGTGACGGTACGCGAAAGTTCCATACGGGCATGTGAAAGTAGTTTTCTCTTGGTCCTGGGGATCTATCGGTATTTAAAAATACCCCAAAAATCCATCTAGAAAATAATAAAACTCATTTCCGGCTAATCTTTCTAAAATTTGATCCATAAACGGCAATGGAAAATGATCTTTTCGAGTCGCTTCATTTAATTTCCTATAGTCGATACAAACTCTCCACCCGGTAACTAAACGTGTCGGAATTAATTCATTCTCTCCATTAGCAACAATGATTATTCCACCTTTCTTTGGAACACAATGCACTGGACTAACCCATGGGCTGTCGGAGATCGGGTAAATCATTCCGGCATCAAGAAGTTTTAGGACCTCCTTTTTTATTACCTCGTGAATTTTTGGGTTAACCCGTCTTTGACTTTGAACAAAGGGTTTGTAATCATCCTCCATCAAGATTTTGTGTGTACAAAAACGAGGGTCAATACCCTTGATATTGGTGATTTTCCATGCAATGGCCCGTTTATGTGATTTAAGCACTTTTAAGAGAGCATTTTTTTATCATCTTTTAAACCTTTTGCAATAATCACTAGTAACTTGTCATTTTCTTCTAAGTAAGCATATTCCAAATGAGATGGTAAATCTTTTAACTCTAATTTCGGAGGTTCTTCCATTGAAGGTTTCGTCTTGATTATTTCTCCTTGCTTTAGGTCCATCGGAGGGAGTTGAAACGGGTCATTATTTAATAATTTTTCAATTAAGCAAATATCTCCCTCCGAATCGCAATCGGCATGATCAATTTTCGGTGGAATCGAATCATCCTTAAGATAAGCTTCGATCTCTTCTAAAATGAATTCGAAAGTAAGAGGCTCAAATGTCAGGGTGGGATTGCCACCCGAAGATTTAGAAAACCCTAGCAATTCCGGAGCATACTCCTCACAAATCTCATCAATGACATCAATTCGGTTTACCGACTTGTCATTTGTAGAGGAATATCTCATAGTTTAATCTAGATTAAAAGTGATGGCTTCGTTATCAACTCGAAGGGTTATTTCTTTTCTATAAACATCAATTAAGGCACGACCGGTTCTTAAGAAGGATCTCTCAAGTATGAGAGGTACTCGAGGATCGGCATCAAAATCTACAACAACAAATTCGGTAGGAAAGTGGAACTTTCCCACCTTGACATAAACGTCTTCGGCGAGTCCTTTAAGATGAGTTATGGATCGATCCGCTAACTCAAGAGTCATCCGAGTGAGGGTAAGTTCAGGTAAGGATAACGTTTTCCAAATGGAAAGGGACAAAAGATTTATGCTCGCACCAAGATCAGCCAAGGCGTGACATACATCTATTCCCGGGAAATTGCATGGTATAAGAAACTTGTCGGGATCTCCAAGCTTTTCGGGAAGCTTTTTGAGGAGCATCGCTGAGAAATTCTCGTTCAACGGTATCTTAGCTAATTCAAGCAACTTTTCCTTATTCATGAGCAAATTCCTAATCGTAGGAGCAAATCTTGGCATCAAAAACAAAGCGTCTGCGAAGCTAATGTCAAAGCGTAAATCTTGGAACATTTGAAATTTTTTCTCTTTTTGATAAGAAGCTTTTTCACGGAACTTTTGATCATTACGTCGTGAAGGATATGGAATATTCGGCTTAGGTAAAGTCTTTAAAACATCGGGTTCCAGAATTAGAATGGGATTAACCGAAGGTGGGATGTGAGCGATACTTCCTTGGAAATTTGTTTGCTCTTTATCTGTTGTCTCCTCGGTTTCTTGTTCCACTACCTTTTTAGGAGAAGGATTAATAGGAATCGAGGGTCCCTCGTAAGCAACACCACTTCGAGTAGTGATTGCTTTCATCTCACACTTCGGGTTTGGAATGGTATTACTCGGAAGAGTACCCACATTTGAGGCTTAGTTTTGAAAGAATCCACTTAACATATTTTGCAAGTTAGTTTGAAAAACATTTTTTTGATTCATCAAGACGGCTTGTTGAGTCTTCATCGTGTTTTGAATTTCATTCTTAACTTCTCCTTTCAACGAATTGATTTGATTTGCATGTTTCTCATTATTTGATCATTAGTTCTCTTGTAACTTGAAAACTTATTTAAAAACTCTTGTTAGACATGATTATTAGGCACTTGAAAAGGTTGGTTTTGAAATCCTTGATTTTGAAAATTTAGAGCATGATTATTTTGAGTTTGAAAACCTTGATTACCATGAAAATTATTTCCCCGATTAAAATTAGTCCCTTGACCTTGATTTTGATTAAACCTATTACCACTATTGTTTTGCACCAGAGCAAAACCTGGTGGTGCCATTTGGTTACTAACACGGTTTTGAGGGTTAACTTGATTGTAAGAACCCGTTGCCGCACAAACACTAGCTTGATTGTTATCGGTATTAGGACAATTGTACCAAGCATGAGGCCCACTACAAGTAACACAAATTTCCTCAACCGCTTTAACCGGAGCGGGCATGACAACTTTTTTAGAAACAATCTCAACTAAGGTCGAAAGTTGATCCGCAAGCTTATCAATTCTCTCATCTGTTTTACTTTC
This sequence comes from Tanacetum coccineum, assembly GCA_026074375.1. Taxonomy (NCBI): domain Eukaryota; kingdom Viridiplantae; phylum Streptophyta; class Magnoliopsida; order Asterales; family Asteraceae; genus Tanacetum; species Tanacetum coccineum. The sequence continues at coordinate 1,344 of BQNB010120848.1, read as the reverse complement.
CCTAGAAGTCGTATTCATCCTAAAAACATTCGATTTATTACGTGAATAACGAACTTTGGATTTGTTTTCAATTATGATCAAAGCCTCTCTAGTCGCCTTACTCAAAAGATTTCCACCCGCCGCGACATTTAAGGAGTCTTGATCGTTCTCGTTCCCATGCTTCACTAAAAGTTTCCTCGAATTTTTGTGTAAAACGAGAAATTTCATTCTTTAAGTGAGTGGTTTTCGAAGGAGGGAAAAATTGATTCACAAATTTAGTAACGAGATCCTCCCAAGTCAAGATAGAATTAGGTGGTTCTTTCTCGTACCACAATCTAGCGTTCCCCTCAAGCGAATATGGAAACATCATAAGCTTAATAACATCATTCGGTACATCTCTAAATCGTAAAGTTGAGGTAATCCTTTTGAAACTATTGATATGAGCATGGGGATTTTCCCTCTTATAACCGTGAAACGGGTTAGCTTGAACTATTTGTAACAAATTTGTCTTAATCTCAAAATGATCCGTATTAATTTCCGGTAAAACGATAGCTTCTCCATACCCTTCTGTGGGTGCACGGAATAGCTCTTCTATTGTACGTACCGCCATTGGTGCAACTTCAACGATAGTACGAAGCTCGGGTTCGACTATATTTGGAGCACGTCCTTTATTTTGAAGTCTTGGAATGGTTACGTTCGAATTATTTGGAAAATTGGAATTTCTAGTGCATGCACTAAACAAACAAATGAAATGATAAAAGAAATGAGAAAATGAAATATTCTTGTTTACCGAATAATCAACAAACTTAGGGTAACTCCCTTAAGTAAAATAAATTTTACAAAAAAGGTTCACCTTTTTCGTAAGTGACACAAACGGTAAAAAAAAATCTTTGGTTCAGGAACTTATTGATGGATAATACTTCAGTTGAAAGTATTATTTGTTGGTGTTCTTTTACCAACTTGTGATTTTTTATTTCTTTTTATGGACAATGTTTTATTTTATTTTTTATTTTTTTTGTTTTTCTTGTTTTTATTTATCTTATACTAATACTAATAAAAGAAAATGAAAAATATTTTTGTGTTTTATATTTTTATAAATAAAAGAAAATATTCACAAACGGGAAAATTAACTTCACGAGGGAAGGGTCTTCAAAGCACAACAAACTTCAACTCGATGATCGTCTCACGGCCTCCCCGGCAACGGCGCCAAAAACCGACTTAGATCCTTTTTAACACATATAAATATATAAATAAATATATAATAAATTGGATAATATCAATAATAGTAGTATAGTATTACCGAAAGTATAGGTCTCTCGCTTCGTTACCCACAAAGTTTGAAACCGGACCCGGGTCGTTCTTCCC